>JANRGW010049517.1:0-34165 GCA_024733675.1 Psilopsiagon aymara
GGCGGGGGGGGAACGCCGGGGCCGGGCAGGAACCATCGGCGCGCAGGGGTGTGAGCGCGCTGGAGGCTCCCTGGGCGTGGGCAGGAAGTGCTCGCGGAGGACCGGGGAGGGCGGGCCCGAGGCAGCGGGCGGGCTCCTCGCGGGGTGGGGGCCGCGCTGGTAGCGGGAGGGGCCCGGCTCGGCTCGCCTTAGCTCAGATCAGGTGATGCCGCTTGCGCCTCAGCTCCTGGCATTGCTCTGGGGGGATTTATGCTGCTCCGCGGCTGAAGCTGTGGGTGGTGTCCGCCACTTAAACTTGTAAGCATACCCCCCTCATTGTTTGGGATTACAGAGCATTCCCGTGTCTTTCTCTTTTTAATGGTTTGCATGAAAGTGGCCATTGAGAATGGAATTTCCTTTTCCATTGATCGGGGGATCCAGGGACCAAAGGCAATTTATTTGAAGAGGAGGAGGGTAACTAGGACAGTTTGTTAAAGGAATTTGTAATCAAAAAGTGCTCGTTGTCTCACTTTTCCTGTTGGTTTTAGCTACCCTGCTCCTTGGTGCAAAGTATTTTTTGCCTCATGCCGTGTATTCCACACAAGCAGCTGTTTTGGTGTGTTTCTGTTATGATGAGGGGAAGCGTGTGCCGGTGACTTACTTACCAAGCAGCTGAAGTAATTCCAAGAGGAAAGCTGTGGGTAACTTTCCCAGTTTATCTCCTGCAGCCTTTTGAGTTATAAGAGGCAGAAAAGTACATTAAAGTAATTCTGTTTTGATGTTAGTGTGGTATCTTTTTTCATGCTGAATGGAAATCATCTCAGTTTACTCTTTTTCAAACCTGGATCCGTGGTCTTCATTCCTGTCGATCTACAGGGTACTGGAGGGGGGAGAAAGATACCTGATAATTAACTAGGAAAAGCAAACCAATTGCCAGTCATGAATTTCTTATGCAGAAATCCTCTCTTCACTGAGAATATTTATAGGGCATTTGCAAACAGGAATTTTGCATAAAGAAAACAAAACAGATCTTTGGCTTCCCAAGTGCTTTTGAATATTTTCTTCCTTTTCTCATTGCACGCTTGCAGCCATGCTTGAGAATATCTTGAGCAGAGAGGGGATGAAGAGCTTGGAAACCCAGCTTTAATATGTGTTTCTGTGGTACTGGGTTAAGTTCAGCAGTGAAGTACAGACAAGTTGCATGTTGGGTTTTTTTTTTATTTCTGAAGGTTATATCTTGTCTGTGCCCTCATTATTTGTTCACAGCAATAAACAGAAATCAGGGCCATTGTGTTATCTTTGGCCTCTGAATTGTAAAATGTGTAGTGAAACTGCAAACTAACTTTTCAGTTAAACTGTTAGTATGCCTTTTTTCTACTTACTGGACTTTCTGTAGCAGCGTTAGTGGTTTAAACTTTCTCTGCAATTAACAAATCAGTATGTTGTTTTACAAGAATAAATTACTATGTTTCTTTCAAACTTGCATAAAAAAGTGGAGCCTTTTTTATTCATTTGTTGTTTATATGGAGCAGATCAGAGGTCTGTCATGATTAAACACCGACTGTTGTCTGTGCTTGTGCCACAGAAACAAGTAATAAGAGTTAAGGGTGTAAAAGTCAGATCTGTGAGCTACAGAATTCTCACATGAATAATAAAAAACATTTCAGATTGGGGAAACAAGCTCAGTCTGTGGAAGCAAGTAGATAGAGAATTAGTCTTTACACTAGCTGCCTAAAGTATTTAGTGTTCCTGTAAAAGGAGTTACATCAGCACTTTTAAGGTGCACCTTTAGAGACTGGCATCACAGACTAAACAAAAAGCAGGCTACATGGAGTGGTTTATGTGTAATTGTCCCAGTCCTTGCTATTTCTTCATGAAACGGATACCCTAGTCTTCAACAACAGTTGTGCTTTGATCTCTATTTCTCTGCTATTTTGGCAATACGTGCTAACACTAGTTGCATTAGTCTAACAGTACAGGACGCTGGCTTGAAGTACAGGATTGAAAAGGTGAAACCTTAATAATACTTTAGGCCAGTGATTAAAGATCAAGAGTTTTTTTTCTGTGGCTGACACTGAATTATGTGATTTATTAGTGATTTATTAGGAAGCAAGAAGGAAAGGGATAGAATTTTTAAACTTGACGTTATCAATTGGTATTGGTTTTACAATATTTTCAGCCTTCATAGGAAGAAACAAACCACAAACAACTTTAAAATGCCAAAAGACATAAGTATGGAAGTTTTTGTGATCCAAATACATACTTGTCCTAGTCATGTTACTTTGGGGATGAGAGCTGTCTTTTTTTATGGTAGTGGAATGATCTTTTTCCAGTCGGTAATAAACTTTAAAATTGCATTAAGGAGCTTGGGGTTAGATTTAAAGCAGGGAAATTTTTATCTTCCCCAGTTCCTCTGAGAAGCAGAACTCTTGAAGAATTTCTTAAAGGGGAAAGGTGCGTATACATGCACATTGACGTGCAGGAGTGTTTTTCTGCTGTAAGTCCAGTCTGTTTTACAGGTGGAATATTTCCCAGTTGCAGTTACGGTGCACTGCGTGTTAATCGTGTTCTTGTCATTTTGTAATGAATGATAGGCTGGCTAAGAATTGAGGAAAGTGAAAACATAAAGAACTGTCAAACTGTATGCTTGCCAAGTTTGGGAGTATGCCCGTTTTTCTAGCTTTAAGTATCACTGTAGGAATGGAGTTGTTAATGTGACTGTTTCAGATTGCAGTGGAAAAAGAATGAGGGGAAGACTTGTTTTTCTTTTCACAATTCTGTTACTTGTTTGGAGGGCATCTGGAGAAAGTAATCTGTTGCTGTTGGGGAAAAAAATTCAAACTGCAGACACACTTAAGGTATTAGGAATGATTATATTTAAGTTTTTCTTACAATGTAGCTAGTGTGAACTTTTTTGTGTGGCACTTCTGAAATATTTTTTCTTGTGCAGAGGCTTTCCAGATAGGTCTCCTGTAGGATTTTTGTATGAAGGGTTTTGTATAGCTGTGTTTACTTACTGAAGGTGTTACTAGGGAGAGCTGTTTAGGTTAAATTTGGACAAACCGATGTAAGCAGTCCTGTTAAGTAAGGGTGACAGCATTTTCTTTTAATGAGTAAATAGGTTGGGGGCTATAGAACTGAAGGTTTTTTCCTTGCTATAAAAAAAATAGTATTTTAATATGATTGTTTGGAGTTCATAATATTAACTGCTGCTCTAATTTTAGGTAAACATTACCAAATGAGGAGAAAAGGAAGATGTCATCGAGTATCGGCAGCAAGGCATTCTTCTTCCCCATGCAGTATTAAGCCCTCCCCCACACGAGAAACCTTGACATACGCTCAAGCTCAAAGAATGGTTGAAATAGAAATTGAAGGTCGCCTGCATAGGATCAGTATCTTTGATCCTTTAGAGATTATATTAGAAGATGATCTTACAGCCCAGGAGATGAGTGAATGCAACAGCAATAAAGAAAATAGTGAAAGACCACCAGTATGTCTAAGAAGCAAACGGCATAAAAATAACAAAGTGAAAAAGAAAAATGAAGCTCTCCCAAGCTCACATGGTATACCTGCTACAACTCCTCTTCCAGAACCAAAAGTACGGATTGTTGAGTACAGTCCCCCTTCGGCTCCTCGGAGACCTCCAGTTTATTACAAGTTCATTGAGAAGTCAGCAGAAGAACTTGATAATGAAGTTGAGTATGACATGGATGAAGAAGATTATGCATGGTTAGAAATAATAAATGAGAAGCGAAAAAGTGATGGAGTGTCAGTTGTTTCACAAAATATGTTTGAATTCCTTATGGATAGGTTTGAAAAAGAGTCTTATTGTGAGAACCAAAAACAGGGTGATCATCAATCTTTAATTGATGAAGATGCGGTGTGTTGTATATGCATGGATGGTGAATGTCAGAACAGCAATGTAATCCTGTTTTGTGATATGTGTAATTTAGCAGTGCATCAGGAATGCTATGGGGTGCCATATATACCTGAGGGCCAGTGGCTCTGCAGACACTGTCTGCAGTCCCGTTCTCGGCCTGTAGACTGTGTGCTGTGCCCAAACAAGGGAGGTGCCTTTAAAAAGACAGATGATGATCGTTGGGGACATGTGGTGTGTGCTTTGTGGATTCCGGAGGTTGGATTTGCCAATACAGTTTTTATTGAGCCAATTGATGGTGTCAGGAACATTCCCCCAGCCAGATGGAAGTTAACGTGCTACCTCTGTAAACAGAAAGGTGTTGGTGCCTGCATCCAGTGCCACAAAGCAAACTGCTATACTGCATTCCATGTGACATGTGCTCAAAAGGCCGGTCTATATATGAAAATGGAACCTGTGAAAGAACTAACTGGCAGTGGGACAACATTCTCTGTAAAAAAGACTGCCTATTGCGATGTACATACTCCACCAGGTTGCACACGGAGACCTCTGAATATTTATGGAGAAGCTGAAATAAAAAATGGTGTTTGTAGAAAGGAGGGATCGGTCAGAACTGCTAGGTCTACATCAAAAGTCAGAAAAAAGACAAAAAAAGCCAAGAAAACAGCAGTTGAACCCTGTACAGTTATGCCAACGGTATCTGCTCCTTATATCCCCCCCCAGAGGTAAGCAAACCGTCCAAGTGAGAGAAACCTTTACTTAACTACATGTTTAATTTTAAAGCAGTGCTTTTACAAAATAATTTGAAGTTTCTGTGCGTTACTTACATGCTTTCCTTAAAGATGCTCAGAGGATTAATGTAAATTGCATACACTATACTTTTGTGATATTGCATTAAAAATGCAGTATCATCCCCAGAGAAATTAGTGAATGGTCAAGTGGTCTGTCTTGTCCTCGGAAACCATTTTATTTTATTTTTTGTCAGACCAAATCATGTTGTGTGTTCAGTTGTTGTCACTGTACATTGTGAATTAACCGGTGAATTCAGAAGGGCCTGTGGAGTTGTCCTTCAGGTAAAAAAAAAACAAACCAAAAAACAGCCAAGCTCAAGGTTATCTGTATTCATAATTTGGGAATCTGAATTTCTAATTTAAAGAGATTCAAAATGAAAATTAAGTTTGCATATGTAAGATATGAATTGTGTCTATCTCACATAAGTATAAACTTTTACTGTAAGTAGTACAAAAAATCGCTACAGCCTTTATTGCCCTTGTTGGGCACAGAAACTTTTCAGAAGGCTTTTTCTGAATCTGCACTTTTCCTTTTGCAAATGCAGTAGTGCTGACCAAGGCTTGGGTGAATTTGTTACCTTGCAGGCTTTTTTCTTGGAAAAGTTAGCAAGTGATTGTAAATTCGAGCCTGAAATAAATTAAATGAAGTAAAGTCACAGAGCTATTAAACATCTGCCCAGTAACCAGTAAAATGTTTATGTTGGAACAAAATTAATTAATGTGTGTGACAAAGAGTTTTAATTCTAATCTTGTATTTGCTTACGAAGAGTTACACTTTATAAGAAGTTCTGTTTAAGATGATTTTTATATTAGTGTGTCTTTCACAGTTCTTGCAGGAGTTTTTGTTACATGAGTGCAAATTTGAAGCATGGGCTCCAGAACTGGAATTTCTCTTTACGTGTAACATGCCATATTACTGTATTTTTAACAGTGGTTATTTGGGGGGCTTGTAGATGTCTCTAGATCTGGTGAGGCTAGTGAAGTGACACATCAGAAGCAGTGCTTTTTTCAAGTGTTGTTTTCCTAAGTATTAGTAGAATTGGGAGCAAAATGAAGATTCTTAATATCTTTATCTCAGGAGTTTAAAAGCTCAGCATGAACTTCAGTTATCTTAGCTGTATCTTAATTTAAAAGAACGGTAGCATCTCTTAATGTTTCTTTCAGTTAATCTGAGATGCATTTCAACAGTGTTTCTGGGATTTGGGCAATGATGGAAAGCTCTCTGGTAGAAAGATACAGTTTTGGCTTTGCTGAGCATTTGCGACATAATATGCTGGGCTAAGAAGTGCAGAATTGGATTATTGAGATTAAAGCCAAGTTTGTCTTTAAGGAGTATTTATTTAGTTCATAGCATTTAAAACATCATTATGTTTGTGTACTCCTTGAATTCAATTACTTATTTAAGAACAGTAGTTTAGAAAGTTTCTCAAAACAGGAACTGCTTCCATATGCAGGGTCATTGTTTGGATTGACAGGACTCTGAAGGCTAAGGCAGTGAGGACTCTTAAGAGAAAAAATGCTTTTTTGAAAGCTCACTCCCAAGTCTCACGTAGTGGACAACTAAGGCTGGTTAAATTAATCTAAATAAATGTGTATCTTGAGACTGCAGTCCTTTCCCATAGTAAGTTTTGTTTATGTAAGTAGCTACTTACTGAATGACTTTGACAAACAGCCTTTAGTTCTCGGTGTTTACAAACATCAGATTGATTGACTGTTCTCTGTTATGATTTACTTGGTAAAATAGTATTCTTGTTTAGTGGCACATTGCAGAAAAGCTGACATTGATAGTAAGCAGCTAATGCTGTTTTCTAAATAGGTACTGTTGCCTTTGGGAGGGGGGGAGTTGGTATTAAAGAATTTGGTGGTGTCTTAATTAAGGCAGTTGTGATTGGTGGGTGTAGTGTGGTTTTGTTCTGTTACTGCTTTTTTAAGACAGAGTAAGAAAGAATATGACCTAAGTGAGAGTTGAGAGTTGGAATGTATGTTCCTTCCATTGGTAATTTTCATTAAAAAAACAGATCCTAAAACGGTAATGTAATTGGTTTTATTTTTTTAAAGTGTCATTAATGCCAGGAACAGAAATGTAAAGACCTTTTTTTCCTTTTTTTTTTTTTTTTTTTTTTTTAAATAATGATTAGATTTTTTTCAAGGCTGCAGAGAGATTCAGCTTCTGTTTATGCTCAGTTTCCTGTTTGCTGGATGCAAGTATAGTTCCTGTATTCTGTGTCAGAAGTGTAAAAAAAGAAAATGGGCACAGTTTAAAACTATTCTGAAGTTCAGCCTTATTATAAATTGGTTGTCTTTAGCTGAGAGACACTTCTTAAGTACTCTTTGTAATGTGAATGTACTTAGTCTTGGAAAACTGATACCTGAATTAAAAGCAGAACTGAAGGGATTGTGCTGCAGACCCAAATCTCAGTTGTCTAACTTACTTTGGCTGTTCTTTTTTCGCATTAGGAGAAGTCGTGTGTGTGTGAGTTAAATACCCATCTACCCATAAACTAATAATGAGTGATGTGGACCATTTCATAGCAGTTTTCATTTAAGTGGGCACTTTAATGTGTTTTTCAGTGTTTTTTTTTCCCTTGGAGATGAAAGATGATATGCCTTTCCAGAGTCCTCAAGGAAGAGCAGTTAAGCTGTTTAAATTATCAGAGAAGAAGCATGTATGCTCAGTGTTTAAGCACTAGTACTGTTTTCCTAGAGAATTTGAAATTAATGTGTTTTCAACATCTCTGGAAACAAAGGCATGCGTGGAGGTGTTTGGTTTATTTTCCTAATTGCAACTTCTGTAGCTTATGAATTTGTGTTTGTAGGTCAGGTTACTACACCACTGGTTCTGAGAGGTCTGCACTTCTCAGTTATCACTGTCTTACACAGATGCTGTGCTCCAAGCTTTTTTTGCTGTGAAACTACATAGATACTATCATTCTGTAGGTCATGTGTAAACTAATTATATGGCCTCTCAGGCTATCATGCGTGAATTTCTGATTCAAGAGTGTAGGATCAGAAGTTGTTAACTGTTGATGATAGGAGATGGATGCTTGCTTCCTGACTCTTTTTTTCCTGTCTATCTATCTTTTAATGCTGGGCACCTGTCTATCTTTTAGAAAGTCTGTACCTGAGTATCTACTTCCAGAGGTGCAGTAGGTGATGTTAGAGCCTTAGGGTGACTTCAGTTTCCAGTGTTGTCAGTGCAGGCTTCATAATAACTTGTTTTACACTGAGGATAATATGGGGGACCACTGGTGAGCTGCTTAGGTATATATGATTTGCATCAGATAGTGTATTACCTCTTTACTAGGAAATTCAACTTAAGAGTTCTTAATATAAACCTGTTGAAGATTGCTTACATTGTACTGCTTGCATTCATCAGCCATCAGGTTGCCTTTTTTTTTTCTTTTTTTTTTTTTTTAAGCAGAAATGAGTTTTAGACTAAAAGTTCTATGTCTCTGGGAAGTGTCAGAGCCCCCATCTTAGGTGGGGGGTGTGACTGGGAAAGGACACTCTCAGACTGTACCTCTGTGTGGGAGGGACAGATGGCACATTCACCTCTTGGCAAATGATCATCTGAAAAGTGACCTGCTGCCACCAGTTAGTTTTTCTGAAGACAGTAGTACATTTGTTCTTGCAGTGTTCATACTCCACTGATGATGTGTGATGGTTGAATTTTGCCTGGTATTACAAATGTGGTTTTTTTCCTCCTAATAAAATACTAGAACTGTGTTATTTAGATTACAGGCCCAGAATTTCCAAGTTATGAAATTCCAACTCTTATGACTGACTTGGCAATCTAAATGTAGTTTCTCTGTTAGGTATCTTGTACTGCCTCTGTGATCTGTTCCTTGTGGATTTATTTTTTCCCCTCTGCTGCTGTTCATCCTTGTCCTCTATAACAGCTGCCTTATCCATTGAGTAGGATGGATACTCACAGGAGAAGAACTGTAGTGTTAGCTGTGGAAACTGTTTTCTTATATTGGATTCTTTAGTACAAATAATGTGGTTTTGCTGTAATCTATTCATCTTCTGTGTCAAAAGAGGTATTTAAATTGTGTTTGCTTGATGAAAAACAAAGCCAATGTCAATATTCATGTTCTTTAAAGATTGTGTGAAACTAGGCTATTGTGGCTATATACTTGGGGTAAATTGAATGTGGTGTAAAGTATTTAGTTTTCGATATTTTCAAAATATATACTGAGATAGTGAAATCTGCCTTATTCAAATACCATCCATGCAGGTATATCTCTGTTAGTGGAAGCAAATATTCTAAAGTATATAAATACTTGCTTTCATCTTTACTTTTGGTTCCTGCATGGTATATTTGTAGTGTCTGAAATTAAAGCATTTGAAATGCAGTATTTGTACAGAGATCAAAAAAAAAAAAGGCAAAGCTTCACTTTCATAATAAATAAGAATGAGGTATTATACTTGTTTACCATGTTGTATGCATTAGTTGTGTTGCATTATATTATTGAAAAAGAATTCAAAGATTCTTATGAAAGTAGGTAAGTAGTAAGCAGATAACTAAGAGCAAAAATTGGAATTGGAATATTTCCAGGTTCTTTAGAAATCAAATATGCTGCACATTAACTGTTTTTCTTTGTTGACCTTTTTATTAGAAAGTGTATCGCTCCTGGTAGTAAACTGGATTTCTGTTACTATACATCCTTAAGGCAGAACCAGTATTCCCTTTTTTTTCATCACTTATCCAGTTGAATTATCCTGAACTTTCTTGTCAAATAATTAAACATAGCCGTGTTATCTCAACACAGGGACCTTGATTGCATTTAAAATGAAGTATGGATCAGAAAAATAATGATTTTTAGGGTACTGAGTTTTTTTGAATGTCTAATGCCTTCAGAAAGTTTTTAAGTCAGGGAAGAGACTTAAGAAATGCTGCTTAAAGTTCAGCATTAAAAAGCCATTGAAAAATACTACAAGAGCCAGTGTTGCAAAGAAAATTGAAAACTAAATAAATCCAGACTGATGTCTGTTAGCTGTTTATCCTTGAATATAAATGCATGTATACTTCCACAAAGTCATGTGGAAATACATTTAATCACAGGAGAGCATAATGTAGGTATGCCTAATGGCTGTACCTAATAATTAGATGATAGAATCGCCTAGGTAAAGTGGAAGGGGATTCTAGCAGTCATCATCTGCTGATGTTTCTTACAAGATTGACTGAATTTGAGACCTTTCTGCTGCATGTGGAAATTACTACTGTCATCCTGCCCTGTTTGTTTAAATAAGAAAGCAGTTTTGCCTGAATGAAGAGCCACTACTGTGTTCACTAACATTGCCTCAGTAGTATTTTTTCAAAATCAAGATAACTTTAGGGCTTTGTTTTCAAGCTGGTGTGCCTTGACAGTGGCTTATTAAATAAGAATTAATGTGTTTGAGAAAGTGTGACTTATTAGGTAAGTTGTAAAAGTAGATTTTGATTTTGAATAAAAATAATGGAGAAGATGTTTGTATATCTGGCATTAAAAGCCATGTGTTGATTGATGTCTGATGATGATTCATCCCCTCTCTGACCCTCCCACTCCTACCCAGAAAAAAAAGGAGGATGGAAGTGCTGTCTCTTATTTAAATATGCCCTTTTTACAAAATGGATATAGGAATGTGCTGTACATTTTTGGTTTTTTTCTCCCTGTGTGCTGTTTATTTTGCACATACAGGTCAAAGAAGCTTAAAACAGAAATAAGTACTTACTTCTGTAAGGTACACCATGAGTATTTTTGTGCATACTCGGAGTTTTTCAGTCCACAATGATTATATATGAAATTATGCAGTTATGAAGATAAAAATTCAGATTTCTGTTTCTCAGTACTTCTGAGTTTCACTATTAATGTGAACTTTCATTAGATTTGTCAGTTAGAGGGTGTTGCATCTTGTGTCATACCAAAAAAAACATTTCAGAACGCATTGCCTGAAGAACTCTTCCTGGTAGTTTCTTACTTAAGAGCGCACAAAAATTAGCAGATAAATACTGAGATACATATATATAAAGGCAGTCTTTCTTTTATCTTCTGCTGATGAGCATTTATCCCTTTGAGATGACATTTGAAAATCACATGTGGTATGGCTATGACTGCTACAAAACACAGAAATATCTTTTGAGTAACTTTAAGGGAAAGTTATGACTCAGAATTATATATAGAAAGTGGCAGAAGTAAATCTGTGCATGTGATTTTTCTTAGAAGACTAAGCAGGTTTTCCAGTGTGACAAGGTGGTTTTTTTTTTCATTCATTTTGATTTATCTTTTGCTTATCCAGAGTTTGGAAGACCACAAACCTAGTTGCTAAAATAGTAACAAAGTCGCTTGTTATAGCTAATGGAGAATTGACTGAAATAACAGTGTTTTCTTAACTCTGAAGTTGAATATTCTACTTCCTAATCCAAGAAAAATTTTACAAACTGCTTGATCCAGTGAAAAATGGATGCCTGGTGTCACAGTCATGTGAAGCAAGAGAAAGTACTTCCTGCGTGTTCAGTCAAAATCAAATGCTATTTCAATGCTAGTAAATACAGAAGAAAAAGCAGGGACCTAGGGAGACTTTCAGGCTTCAGAAAATGTATCAGTAGATAAAATATATACTGTTGGATTCTCAGCATAGCAGAGAAAAGCAAATTCAACAGCTGGAACTTTAAAACATACCACTTAAAAGGAAGAGCTGTGAGATGTTTAAACATTGCCTTTGACTAGTGAGGGAAGGGATTCAGGATTGGGGCATTCCTATTTTTTCAAATCTTCAATACAGAATCTGGAAAGCAGTTACAATTAGGGGAGTGTGTATTTGTCACACGGGGATTCTGCAAACTGTTGCTTAGAAGTTCAAATGAAATCACTGTCAGCCTTTTCAGTATTTGATATGTGTACCCTGCTGCATACACCACTGACTTTGGATAGTCCTAGAAGAAACCTTACCATTACCCTTTGTCAAAAGGAACTACAGATGTGCAAATGGACTCCAGTTTTATATAGTTACTCATCTGCTGGTGTTGCCTTTAAAGCTAATGGAAAAGGTTTGTTTGGGGTTGGGTTTTTTTGGTTTTTTTGTTAACAAATCATACCATAAACTTGAGTATTTTTATTGAGGGAGGGAATAACAAAAAAATACACAGCAACAAAACTCTCCACTGCTTAAAAAAACCCAAACTGTATTGAAAGCTGAGTTTTACACCTATTGTTTGATAAGCAGCTGCTGCCGAAGGATCTCTGTGGGACGAGTAGGGTTTTTCATCTGTCCAAGCAGGCTTTCCCATCTTTGAAAGCTAAAGTTTTTGGATACAGAGCTAGGAGGAATAGTTGACAAGGACCTAAATAAATTCTGTTTCCCCAGATTGACACTTCCGTAGCTTTTTATCCTGGGTTAGTTTGTTTAGGGCTTGGGGTTTTGGTTGTTTTTTTTGTTTGGGTTTTTTTTTCTTACTCTCTTCCAGTTAGTCTCACTGGAATTACTGTAATTGTTTGTAGGTACTTTTTTGTCTTTCTTCCTTCCTATGAACCTCAGTATGTTCTGTGAAACTTTGCTGAGCAAGGCTTGAACATTACAGTGGCCTTGAAATTTAGTGTGCATTGTTACAGTTTGTTCAGTTTGGATTTGTTTTGTTTTGTTCTGACAGGTTTTAGAAACTTCCCTGCAATCTTCGTGTGGTAAAAATAAGGATATTTTATTTGCCCAGTGAAGTGGAACATCATTTGATTGTTCATGGGTATTATTCTAGATCAAGAGAAACTGTTACTTCAGTGATACTAAATGACATCTTGCAGAGTATAATTTAGTTTTTCTGGTCTTTTCCATGTACTTTTAGGACAACTGTATTGGTAAAGGAAATGCAAAATAAGAAATTGATGAAAGTGGAGGCTCAGGACAAGTATAATAATTAAACTATGTTTGGTTCATGTTTAAAAATTTATTTGGTTTAGTGGATATTTGGTCTTAATCTAAGATGTTCATATTCGGTTCTTTCTGCCTAAATTACTATTTTAATACTGGTAGGATCATGTACTTGCATAAGGAAATTTCCTTTCCAGTTTATATTTCAAGAACCTGTGAATGGAGAGGTGCTGTAGAAGTCTTGATGCAGTGTAATACTAAAAATGATATCTCTGGGGTTAAAAAGCACATGGGGTTTGTGGAGTGGTTAGTGATGATTAATAGAAAAATGACTGATTGTATTTCACTGGCTTTCTGTTGTTAAACTGCCACATAGCTTAATCACCAGAAATACTGCTTTCACTTTTCTTGTAACCGGTTGCTGTAGTTGCCACAGTAACATGTAACTGAAACTGGGAGAGGAAGGGGGTTTTGAGGAGGAATAAGGAAGCTGTGAGATTGCTAATATGACAAGAGCACATCTCTTCGTGTTGGTGAAAATTATTTTATGTATTTATCTAAAGATGAGGAAAAAACACTCAGCTTTTTCTGAATGCTTTGACCAGTGCATTGGGAGTGTTACTCTTTGAAGGGTAGATTATCCATCAAAAGTCTCTAAGGAGAGGGTTATCATAGAGCAGCTGATAAAGTTTATTACCGAAGCTGTTGCATATTCACTTTCATTTTAATTATTTGAATCTGTCTTACTCTTTCAAAAAGAACCAGTGTCCTCTCCTCATTCTTCCGTTGCTTTTGTCAATGCAGTGTTGTTTTAATGCTATAATTTACACTTTGGCCTGAACTAAGGTTTGAGGCTGGGTACTGCAGATGCTATTTGGAAGGTTCAGCTGAGGAGGGATCTCTTGCTTTTTAAATACAAGCATGGAATTGTATGGTATCTCCATACTGTGTTTGTAGTGGGTGTCACCATGGTTTACAGTTGGATACAAGCACAGCTGGGGAAGGGAAGTAGTACTGGCTTCCTCACTTGCCTGTGGCACAAATAAAATGGTTGTGAAAAACGTTTTGACATCTGTGTAGTCTTGGAATGTAGCTCAAAAAGGGAAAAAACAAGAGGAAGCATGACTGGTGGTGCCAAAACATCAAATGGGTGCCAGTGGTCATGAGGCTGAAACCTAATGCTTCTTTCATGGGACCAGATTGTACAGCAGCTACTGAATTTTGTGGGAGCATGGCCACCTTTTTAAGAATTTTTTACTTTACTTTAAATAACTGGTAAGTTGGGGGAAAAACAACATTCTTTGAGACACGCTGAGCTGTATCTTAAGGCTTCAGTATAATGGTTCAAGCTGCAGCAGGTGACAGGGTAAGAAAAAACTGTTCTAGTCCAGGTTTAGCTTAATTGTGTTAATTGCTTAAATGCTTTGAGAGAAAAGCATTTAACACTTAACATAGTCCATTTCAGGATGCTTCTTAGGAATTTTGTCTTAACAAATATTGAAAGGTGGACAAAGTTTATCAAAAAAAATGACTTTTCTGAGGTGTTTAGTGTAGTTTGGGAAGTGATCAAGGTTGTGTAAACCTTGCCTCTGCATGGCGGGATTTAGTGGTGTAGTGTAGCGGTTAATCGTATCTTGTGCAAGTCAGATCCTGGATTGCAAAACTATGTAGTTTTAGAACAGCCCACCATTACCTGCCTCAAATACATGAATACATACTTTTTTTTTTTTTTTACACTTCAGTATTTTTTTTTTTTTAATTACATCTCTTGAAATAAAGGAAGTGGAATGTGCAGTAAACTCTTCTAAGACCTCAGAGAATCTAGTTTTATCATTTACAAATCTAGTTCAAGCTAAGGTAGCAGAAAGGAGCTTGTTCAAGCTGGTGCATGCCTTTGTGCCTTTTTTCATGCTTGTGTTTGGCTTCACTGAATGAATCTTTGAGGGTGAGAACCACTTTCCCAGTGCAGTAGCACTATCAAAGGCGGGAGGGAGCTTCAAATCAATACCCTGTCTGCGCTACCTCAAGGGTTCTACGGCAGCAGATGAATCGTGTTGTATTTCTCCATGCTGGTTGTATTGTCTGTTAAAATTTCAAGCTTTTCAAACAGTAAAAGTCGACATGGAAGTATCTGACTAAGTAAAAAGGTGATCAAAGAACTGCACTATAGTTAGTGGGTTCTCCGGGTCTAACAGCAGATAAAACATCCTTATTATATCACTAAGATCATTGTGTAGAGGCCTTGTGAAGAGCCTCTGACCTCTGTTCTGAGAAATTAAGGGGTGATAAGTGCTATATTGCCACTACCAAAGTCTGATTTCCAAATGAAATATTAACAGCCAGTATTTGTTTTTATTTAGAGGGAGCAATAGATTCGTACCCCTTGTAAGGTCATTTCTGCACGCCAAATTACCTTCTTTTTATTTGTATTTTGAGTTTGAGAATATCATCTGTGAATATCTTTGCTAAGCTTATTCTTGCACTTTACGATTATAATTATCTATGAATAGAATGGTTTGTAGTGTGAATGGGCAAATGTACTTAAATGTACTTAAAGCTGTAATTAAAGATATTTGTTTAGTCTTGCCACATCTGATGGGCATGAAGCCAAGGCACCTTTCTTCATATCAAGTTATGATTCTCTGATCTTTCCAAATAGGTGTAGATTTGTCTGTGCTTTTTTGGCTCTATTCAGTAGGTTTTGCTGTTTCCAGGAGAGAGATGTGAAATTATTATTTGAGTTTGACTGCATTCTATAATTAATTGTAATTCCGTCGTGTTTGAAGTTTAATATGGTCACATCAAGGTCCATTTTGCATTGAGTAAGTCTTTACGGAGCCTGCCTCTGTTCTTCAGTGAAATACTTATGAGACTGTCCTAGATTCACCTGCAGACTTTCTGAGCTTTAAGTTAACGTAAAATGCCTAACTGGCTCAGTTGCTAATTGAAAAATAATGCCACTGAAGAACCAAGGGACACAATGGCACTGTATTTTGAAGGAAACCTGTGTTGGCTCTGCCCTTACCCTGTGATGGCTGAAAGCACTGTGGCTGGTTAGCATAGCACTGAGAAGACCTATTGTGCTGTACCTTCTATGCAGCTCAAAAAAACAACCAGGGCTAGATGAACGTTGAACTCAGCATGAACTGATACACTTGTGTATCTGTCTGAAAAATGTCATTCAGGTTTTTCAGGTATTCATACAAAGTGTTGTATCTAAGGTTTACTTCTAGTCTTGCATTCTGTTTCGGTGTTTGCTTCTACCATTTACCTGCAAAACTACATTATTCCTAATACTAAAAGGGAAAAAGCAGAACAAAACTAATGTGTGTATATGTTCAGGATTTTTATTTAGATGCCTTGTGATGGTGCTAAGCAAATCAGACACTTCTTGAATTTAAGTTTTCCTATTTTGGTATTAAATTTTATTGCAGAATCTCTGATAAGTTTACTGTCTGTTGTGGAGTTTTGCAGTGGGCAGTAAAACACTGAGTGAAGAACTGACAGATTCTGTTCATTGATATTATCCTTTCTGTAACTGTTTTTGAGTCCAGCTCAGAGAAATCCTTTTCTCTCTCCAGCTCACCCCTGCCACAAAATGAATGAACAATCCCCCTGACAATAAAAGGGGGTTGATTCCTTAGGACATCTTGGGTTAATTTTCACGGGCTGCCGACAGGGACAAATCCTGCTATATCTTACAAAGACAAAACCTTTTCATTCTACAGCCATTAAGTTTTTTTATTATTTTATGCCATTTCAAGACACTGCAGGGACAAGGTTGAAGATGCATTTCAGATAGACATTTTTTTTTAGTGCAAGTCTTGGGATGTTAGTGTTGTGTGTGACTTAGTCATTCAGTGTGTCATTGTTTAAGAGTCAAGGTTGTTGTGCATTTCTTAGAGTACTTCACTAGAGTATTTGTAAACAGTATATGTAAATATTTGCATCTTTTAAAAAATAACTTTGGAGAAAGTATTGGTTATTTAATCAGTATGCAGTGCTTAACTGTTCATAAGATCTTCTCTTGCATCTTCTCTTTGTGGATATTTTCTTTGTATGTGTGGAGGAAAATAATAAGTGGTGTTCTGGTTTACATTTTTTGTTCACTTTAAAAAAGAACTGATACTTGTAAATGAATAACACAAGCGTTTTGTTGCATGATTTTTTGTAAAATGTTTGAAGATACATTATCTTTAAGATAAACTACTAATTCTGTGTAAAGATAGCAAGGAATGATCTGAAAACTTTTGTAGGGATTTAGAGTTTTTTTTCTGATTTTAATAGGAAAACTATTGTGAAACTTACATAAAGCTTTATTCTCAGCCCTAATCTGGGATTGCTCTTGAATAATGAGAATGAAAAAATACACTTTAGCTTTATAAATTAGTGTACTTAGTAGAAATTGCAGTGTTAAGCAGATGCATTTGATTGTAATTGACTGCTCAGAAATAATTGTACTGAAAGGGATGTTGTTGAAAGAAATTAGTAATGTGGTGATCACTGATATCATGCATTCATGTTTTATCTAATGTTTAATTTCCATAGACAAATGTGGTTTATGCTTTGCTGTGAAAAATACAATATCAGTTTTTCCATATTTTAGATTAAATAAGATTATGAATCAGGTGGCCATTCAGCGGAAGAAGCAATTTGTTGAACGAGTGCACAGTTACTGGTTGCTTAAAAGACTGTCTAGGAATGGTGTTCCTCTGTTGAGAAGGCTGCAGTCCAGTTTACAGTCACAAAGAAACACGCAACAGGTATGTGACATACTTTTTACTTGTAAGAAGAAGTCAGAAAATCTTTATTTTAAAGCGTAATAAAACTAGGAAACATAGCAGAGTGAAGACTTTCTGTTATTCAGGACTGAGTAAATTCTTCACTCTATTTTTAAGTAATACGTCACATATAGGAAATGGGGAATTATCTAATCCTTTTTAATTTGAGATATGAAAAGAAAAATATCTGCAATATTTTTTGTGTGGGTGTGTTTTTGGGGGGTGTGGTTTTTTTTGTTTTGTTTCGTTTAAATGTCTCACAAAATCACGGTCACTGAAACTATACTGGTATCAGTGTTCATTGATTAAAGTTTTTTGGAACTCACCAATGTGCTGTGAGTTAGTAAGATAAAAATAAATCTAGCATTAAATACATAAAAAGGTGCAATGTGAGTGTCATCTTTAACATAGCTCAGAAAACCAGGGATTTTTGCAGCGTAGAGGTTAGACATTCTAGTTTACAGTCTTCAAATTCAGATCCTTATTACCCACCTTGTTCAGTAGTAATAGAATAAAGAGCAAGTTGTTGACAAAGTTCAAAGACTAGTTTCCTCTCTTAGTTTTGACATAGTTAAGTGAAATTGTAGACAAGTGTAAATTTATGCTGGTATTTTGTTCAAGTAAAACTCATCCTAAGTAAAACTCATCCTAACTAAAAATACATCTAGGCTGGTTAAAGTTGCATGCGTTTATCTGTCAGATTTGCTGAAAAACAGTGAAACAGGTGCTCCAGATGTGTGTCATTCAGAAAGTGATACTCTTCTGCTTCCTGTTTTTGTAATAGAGCAGCTCTTCAATGACATTAGAGATTTTGGCTGGTCTTCTACTGTTTTGGTTCTTTTCATTCTCCAGGTATTTAACTTCCAGTGGAACTGTTCCTGTTAAATAGCCTCTAGAACGTAATGCATTTTGTAATCATTTACTTGTATTAAATTGAGCTTTCCCTCATCCCTTTTAAAGCTGAGCAGTTGATTTTTGTTCGAGTTGCATTGCTATTTGCTGATTAAATCATTAATTGATGTAGTCATAAAAACATCATGGTCAACACTGCTAATTATTTCATCTGTCATTTTTGTGTGTGTTTCTTTTCTTAGCTTTTCATGGGGGAAAAAACAAAACAACAAAAAAAACCCTAATTAAAAATTCCCAAAATAATTGAGGTTGGAAGGGACCTTTGGAGGCCATCTGGTCCAACCCACTGCTCAAGCAGGGCTACTCCACCAGGACCAGCTCTACCAGGACTGCATCCAGCCAGCTCTGGAGTATCTCCAAGGGTGCAGACTCCACAGCCTCCCTGGGCAACCTGTGCTAGTGCTTGGTCACACTTGGTGCTTTCTTGATGTTTGGAGGAATCCTCTTGTTTTTCACTTTGTGCTGCCTCTGGTCCTGTCACAGGCAACACGGAAAAGAGCCTGACTCCGTCCTGTTTGTACCCTCCCTTCAGATGTTTTTGTACATTGGTGAGATTCCCCACTGAGCCTCCTCTTTTCCACGTTAAACAGTCCCAGCTCTCTCAGTGTTTTCTCAGAGCTGAGATGCTCAAATTCCTTTTTGTGGAATTCCTTTTAGATGGCGTTAAGTTTGAATATAAATTGGCCACTTGTTCATCTTTCTTTCATTGCTTCTGTATTACTCCATTTTAATACTATTTTGGGGTCCTGTAACTTCTGTAAAATTTTTGTATTCTACGTTAAATCTCTAATCTTTTAATCCTTTATGAGAAGATTCTATTCTTAAGAGTTGTGCCTTGGCATTTACCTAATAATAGCAGAAATTATTTTATTCAGATAGTAGACTGCTGGGTTATTTTTTTTAAATGAGCTTGAGTCCTTAAAAATAGTAAAATCAAGCACCAAAGTCTGAGGGCTATGTGGCAGTATAGACCTAGGTTATAGTTAGTATCTGAAAAAAAATACACTAAATAGTTGGTAGTGGGGAAGTACTTTTCCTATTGAGATGACCTAATGAGACTGCAGCATTTCTAAATGTTGAAATAGTAGCTACCAAAATAAAATATTAATGGAGTTGGATTATGATTCTGTGATTCTATAATAAGGGTTAGGAGCTGTTTAGAATATGTTTGCCTTTTTTTCACTCCTGTACAAACACTATTTCTTTTCAGAACTATGAACTATTCCTTAGAAAATATTTTCTAAGTTAATTGGAAACTATTTATACTAGTTTATTAAAAATGCAGTCAGTTCTGAAACTTTATTTGTAAAAACTTACTAGCTTTGTCTTTTGTAAAGAAAAAGCAATCTTCAAGCAGAGCTGAGTATTAAATGATTCTATTAATGGAAAATATGTAGGTGGTAGTGCTTTTCAGTGGTAGTGAGTATCCTGTGGTATGGCAGGATTGTGTGACATTGCCCAGACCATCTTCAATAAGTATTTGGAATGCCTATTAAAGTAGTCATTGCTGTAAAGCATTTGATGCATTAGTCATCTTCATTATTCCAAGTATAAACCAAACCAGAATGAAGACTTTAGTAAACAGCAGTGCCATGGCTGTTTTGAGAATGCCTCGAAGTATTTGAAATATAGATGGTAATTCATTTCAGTCTAGATGAGAAAATTCTGTTGACCTCATTTTATGTGAGAGGTCAGAACATCAAGAAATCTGAATAGGTTTTCAGTCAGGGGAACATAAACACTGATGTAACACAGATTCAGAGAAGGTTTTTATTTGTTTAATTTACTTTTTTTTTTTATTTGAACTGAAAAGAAATCTTAGGATAAAGGACCAAAACTCTGAAAATGGTTTCATGATGTCTAATGGAAGTTGGCTTTGATCCCTCTCTAAATATTGTTTACTGAAACAAATTTGGCAGGGGGAGAAGGGTTAATGATTTATGGTTGCTTCCTAATTATGATCTGCTTTTGGAGGTGATGTTTTATTGACTGAAAGTTCTAAGCCAGGCAAGAAGATCTTGGTTTGTATGCTAACTCACCATCTGCAGGAAGAAGGAGCCATCTGAAGTAATGATTTATACTGTCACTTTTCTCTTCACCTAGAAATTCAGGAAGAGTATTGGAAATACACTAATAAATTTATATCCCCATTTTTTTTTTTATGTAATTAAAGGATGGTTGACTAAAAGTAAGGCATGCAATCTAAGTATTGTAGCTTGCTGCTGTAGTGAGATTGATTTAAAACTGCTGTTACTATAGAATGTAATAAACTGCTGTGAGAGAAACAAAGTAGAAGGTACTGGTGACTAAGATGGTATCAGCACTGAAGATTTCAGTAAGAACACAAGTTGCAACCACTAACTGGTTTTGGCTCGTTGGCATACAGGTGCCAGCAGAGGGTCTTTGTTAAACTAATTGTATTGATGAAGATCCAATTTCATGACTATTGGAAATAGAATTTCCAATTATATTTTTGTTTGGCTTATATCAGTTACAGTCCATGTAGGGAGTGGGGCTGTCCCCATGTACTCACATCTAGGGGAGGGGGTGATCTGTTGGTGCACTGGCAGTATTTCTACTTGTAGGCAGAGACTGGTATCATACTTGTGGGGGGAGTTGGAGCTGAAGACCAGTTCTCAGTTGATCCATGTTCTGTGTGTAGATTTAGAAGTGTTTTCCTTTTCCTTCAGTACTAATAAATGTGTCAGTTTTAGCTTTTTTTTTTTTTGTAGGTAATACTTAGTGTTTAGAAAGAACTGAGTCCATCAGAAAATGTCACAAAGTTTCTTTCTAATTTTTCTTGTGTTCTCTGCCAGAAGAAAGTTCCTGGCTTTGTTACAGAAAAAAAGATTTGGAAGAACTCTTTACCAGGAAAGTTAATAGAAACTTTCCTTGCCAAAAAGCTTATGAAAACGAAAAATTTTAAAAGGAACTATTTTTATCCAAGTTTTTGCTAGATAGATATTGGAAACCAGCTCATCGTGCTCTCTTCAGCTTGCCTGGATTTTTTAATCTAACTAAACTCTATATAATAAATAGGATAGGGTGAAGAGGGTTTGTCTCAGCAATTGTAACGGTGTCTGCCAGCACTAATTTGCATAGAAGTGTCAGAAAATTCGAGGCTTACTATTAATCTCCAAGCTGGAATGACGTTCAAGACAGGAGTATATGGGCACACAAAAAGAAAGCAAGCAAGGTGCTCTTAGTAGTCCCATCTGCAGATTGGCACCTGCCTGCCTGTTTTATGGAATGAAATTGGTTAAACAGCTGGTTCAACTAAAGGAATGATTTTTTTTCTTTTCATTATTTTTTTTAAATACAATTGTACCTTCAAAGTTAGTCAAATCCTGAAGTCTCAAGTGAACTACCCAAAGGCCTGCTGTAACAAAGTAACCTTTTTTTTTTCCTTGCTTATTTAAGTTTCCTGACCCACCCTAAAACTGGCAGAGTTTTGTTGACTTGGCTTTGAGCAGGGTCTGTTCCCAAGTTTCATGCACTGTGCAATTACATAGGGCAAAGGAGTGGACTGTGACTGGCTGCAAGCAAAGGGCAGGTCTTCCACTTTCAGCAATAGCCACAACTTGATTCTGGTCCTGAAAAACAATAAAGCTATGGAAAAATTGTATAGCAGTGTCAGTTAACAGTTAGGTTGCTTTTCCATGCATAGGACTTGTACTCAGAACTGAAGGGGTGTAGGAGAACAGCAAGTAGTGGTACTGTAGAATTCCTAGTTCTGTCCATCTGAGAATGTTAAGGAATTGAAAATGTGGGTATTATTTTTTTCTATCAGAATTTACTTTGAAGTGTTCTGACCACCAACAGTTAAGTTTTGACTTAGACACATAATAACTCCTTAAGAGAAATTACAACAGTCAGTAGTAATTGTCATTAAAAAAGGGAACTAGAATTTTCTAGCTACAATTTTTCACACTTTTTTTAAAGTGGAACAAACTGCTGTTCCCAGGTTGCTGTATTGTAATACAGAGAGTTGGTAGTTAAGGATTTTCAACTTCACTAAAGTCAGAGATTTGAGTAAAATTAACTTACAGCTTCCACAGATACTTGCCTTTGTTTTACAAAGTGTATAAAGCCATAAAATATGATGCAGATCATATAATCATAGCGCATACAAAGCTATTCGGTTTATTTTTTTAACTGCCACTCTTTGCGATTCTATTTTTGGGAAACTTTTGCCTGAAAAATTGCACAAGCTTCCTTTGAAGCGCCTATAATATTTCTAAATTATCCTTCTGTTAAGGAGGTTTCTCCTTTGAGTGTAACAATTTGTAATGTTGGGTTTTGTTCGTCTGCTCAGACATCTTTATTTTTCTATTTCCTATAACTTAGAGAATTTATTATTTGTTTGCTTAGTTTTAAAAAATATCTGACAGTTACTTATCAAGTGAATATTGCATTATGCTAGTTACAGGCAAGCATACAAATTTTTAGGTCTCTTTCTGAGATTCTTTTATGACATATTCATTTTAAATGTAATCATTTTCCAAAAACAGATTTTTCTTTCATGTACTTGGTTCTAATATGAGGACTTCTACTTTTTTGTGGCCTTGTTTCTGGTGAATTACCAATACTGTTTGAATACTATAGGTAGTAGTCTAATATCCTCCTTTTCCTTATGAAGAATATTAAAAAAGAGAAAGGCTCTGTTTTCTGTATATACAAATCAAACTAAATATTGCAGTGTTCAAATACTACTTCTTCCTAAAAATATGTGAATTATTTCATCAGTTCACTGAAAGGTTGTATTTACTGCATTACCCATTTGCAGTACCACATGAAGTTGCTGTAAACTGCCTTTTATTTCCTGTCCTCAGTTGTAGTGATTTTGTTCTGTTAAAAGTGTGCCCTAATTCTGGGTGCGGGGGAGGTGGACTGTGTGGCGTACAAGAATTTGTTTCTGACAGGCTTGAGTTTCTGAAGAAGCTGATGATCTTCACATGGTTTGGATTTTAATGTAAAAATACTGAATCTTACTTTTCAGCTTGTTCTGTTGCTCCATTGCTGTTTGCTGTATTCCTTTTTCTGATGTAAATAGCCTTTACCATAGGATTGCTTCCTTTTTTTATAGTTTTGTTTTCAGCTAGATGTCCGAGAAACTGTAGAAGATATCCTGACCAGAGGTTTTCTTTTGTTGCAGTATGAAGCTTATGATCAAGTACTGTAGCTATTAGACAGTAGTTTCTCTTTTCCTGGAAATACGTTCTGTAATTACATAAGGCTTAGCTTATAAAAACAGGTTAGTGTTCCTTATGTCATGAAAACCTCTTGATTCTTTTCTTAGAGAGAAGATGACGAAGAAATGCAAGCCTTAAAAGAAAAATTGAAGTACTGGCAAAGGCTGCGCCATGATCTTGAAAGAGCACGTTTGTTGATTGAACTTATACGTAAGCGAGAAAAATTAAAAAGAGAACAGGTAAAGGGAATTTTTAATTTGGTGAAACTTTTCTGAGGAAAAGATAGTTTAAGTATTCTCACAGTTTTTGCAATAGAAAGATTGCAGTGTTTGTCTTCTAATCCTCACATAGGATCAAGAAACGTGCATGTGTGCACTCACGCAACCTGTTTAAGATACATAAAATTATCATAGAATCACAGAATGGTTTGGGTTGGAAGGGACCTTCCTGGTCCAATGCCCCTGCAATCAATCCGGACATCTTCAACTAGATCATGTTGTTCAGAGCCCTGTCCAATGCGACCTTGAATGTTTCCAGGGATGCGGTATCTGTCATTTCTCCGGACAGCCTGCTCCAGTGTTTCACCACCATCATTGTAAAAAATTTCTTACTTACATTTAGTGTAAACCTACCCTGGTTTAGTTTACAGGCATTACCTTTTGTCCTATTACAAGAGGCTGTGCTAAAAAGTTTGTCTCCATATTTTTTAATAAATCCCCTCTTCTCCAGCCTGAGCAACCCCAGTTTTCTTTGTAGGAGAGGTGTTCCAACCCTCTGATCATTTTTGTGGTCCTCCTCTGGATCCTTTCCAGCAGGTCCGTGTCTTTTGTGGGTTGGAGGTCCTAGAGCTGTACACAGCACTCAAAGTGAGGTCTCATGAGGGCAGAGTAGAGGGGCAGAATCACCTCCCTTGACCTGCTGGTCACACTTCTTTGAAAGCAGATGAGTGTATAGTTGGCCTTCGCAGAATAGGCACACACTGCCAGCTTATGTCCAGTTTTTTATCCATCAGTTCATCCAAGTCCTTCTCCGCAGGGCCTTAATATGGCTTCTAGGAGGATCTGTTCCATTTTTTCTGCAGGTACAGAGGAGAGGCTGACAGGTCAGTATTGTCTGGGATCCTCCTTTCTACCCTTTTTAAAAATGGGTTGTTTCCTTTTTCCAGTCTCTGAGGACTGCATCCGCCCACCATGACTTTCAGATATCATAGAGTGCCTTGGCAGCCACATCAGCCAGTTCCCTCAGGACTCTGAGTTGCATCTCATCAGCTCCTATAGACTTACATGTATTCAGGTTCCTCAAAAGGTCACGAACCTGATCTCTTACAGTGGGAGGGACTTCACTTCTCCAGTCCTTTCCTTGAGGTCCATCTGCTTGAGAGGTGTGGGGAGAGAGAGCTCCTGTGAAGGCTGAGGCAAAAAAGTTGTTGAGTACCTCAGCTTTCTCTTCATCTGTTGTTACCAGTTTGCCAGTTGCATTCCGGGGGGGTATGCTTTTTTTGACTTTCTTTTTCTGGTTGACAGACCTGTGGAAGCCCTTCTTACTATGCTTTGTGACCCTTGCCTTGCTGACCCCATCCCTACTCAACAGGGCAGTGTCCCTTGTGAACAGCCTGTAGCCATGGATAATCACACTCCAGTTATGGAATTCATCCCAGCATTTTTCAGTAACGACAGATAAATCATAGCTTTCTAGCATTACAGTGGCATCCAGCTTCTCCTGCTTGTTGCCTGTGCTGTGCACTTTGGAGTAGAGAATTTGTTTAACAGGCCATTCTGTTAGCCTTGCAGATATGATTGGTTTCTGAAGAAGTGTAGGAAATTTGATCTCTTTATGTTTTCCTAATACGTGTGCCTGTACAGAGTAGCACTTTTATTCTTCTGTCTCTAAAACAATAGGAAAAAAAAATGCCTAAACCTGCATCTATGTCCTACAACTTTCTGGAGTTAACGTTGCTGGGAGAAGAGATTTGAGGAAGTGGTGGTGCGGAAAGATAGTATTTTCTATGAAAACTGTGAAAGCAAGATGTTTGCACTTACAAGTCTTTAATTGTCCTTATAAAAACACCATTTCCATTTTTACTTTGCAAGCTGTACATATTCGTTGCAGGCTAATGTAGTTTGTAATTCTTGAGTGCTTTCTGGAATTCCATGCATCATTCTTGAACGTTCATATATCAGTTGCTATACATATGTATTATGTGTTGTTATTTATAAACATGTATTTTATGTGTATGTTTGTAGTTTCATTCTTTGCTTGCATGTTTCTGTTATATGTGTGCACACACGCCATTAATGTGTCATTAAGAATTTCCTTTTGCTGTAGCAAAACTGTTTCAATATTGATAACTCTTTAAATGTGCTAAAAATAAAACTGTAGAGGAGTTATAATATTGTAAAAATAATGAATGTTCTGAAGGATGAGCAAGTATTTGAAGATGTTGATTCTGTTCATCTAAATTTTTTCCTGGAATTTATATAGCACGTTGTCTTTGAAATTGCTGTTTGTTTTGGTCTGATGTAACTTCTAGATGTTCAGCAAATTCTCTTTTTACATTTTGAGCATGGCACTGCCACTGAAATTTAATTTTGAACATGTTACCTTTAAATTCTTGTTATTACTTAGGCATTGTTGACAAAATAGGAAGCTGTTCTTGGGTAACATCTTTTCAAACAAAAGAAATACAGTTAAAACCTGGAACAAAATAGATTTATAGGTAAAATACAAATTTCAGTTCTGAAAAGCTGGAGTCTACAATGAGGGGATGAGAATATTTTTTTCTTACAAAATCATTAGCTGAAAATGAATGTCAGACAAATGCAAACTGATGATATTAAAAGTAGCATTGAACTGATTTACTTAAATACATCTAGTGTTTCATATCTGAAGTACTTTAGTATTGCTGCAAAACAACTTTAAAATGGTATCTTAAGGAACAATGCTTAATTAGATAATTACTACTTCTGTAGGTCAAGATTGAGCAGGTTGCTATGGAACTTCAGCTTACTCCATTCACTGTACTTCTGCGATCAGTTCTGGATCAGCTGCAGGAAAAGGATTCTGCTCGGATATTTGCTCAGCCAGTGAACCTTAAGGAGGTATGGCTTAAGCTATATTTCCTTGTGTTTGTGTAGGACTTGGTGGCACTTAAATACAAGAAACAAATCACTGCATGCAGAGGTGGAAGCAGCATTACCTTTTGTGGTTTAAGCCCAGCTGGTAACTCAGAACCATGCAGCCACTTGCTCACTCTTCTCCTTCATCCTACCCCCGCTGCCCTGTAGGGATGGGGAGGGGAATCAAAGGAATGTAAATCCCATGGGTTGAGATAGTAACAGTCCAGTAACTGAGGTATAACACAAAACCACTACTGCTACCACCAGTAATAATGATGATAAGGGAAATAACTAGGGGAAAGAATATGAAACTGGAAGGGGAAAAGGAAAAGAAAACAATGAACGCAAGTGATATAAAATACAATTGCTCACCACCCACTGACCGATATCCAGCCTGATCTGAGCAGCGATCTGGGCCTTCTGGCTAACTTCCCCAGTTTATATACTGGGCATGATGTGCTGATGAATGGCATACACCTTTGGCTAGTTTAGGTCAGGTGTCCTGTCTCTGCTTCCTCAGGGCTTCTTGTGCCCTTCCTCACTGGCAGAGTACGAGACTGAAAAGTCCTTGATCAGAATAAACATTACTTAGCAACGACTAAAAACATCAGTATGTTAGCAGCGTTGTTCTCAGACTAAAGCTGAAAACACAGCACTGCACCAGCTACTAGGAAGGAGAAAAACAAGCTGAACCCAGGACACCTTTTAATCTCTATTCTGATTAATTTGCATTATGACTTAGACTTTCATAGCAGTCAGTCGTATTTATGCTCATATACCAGAATAATTTCTGAGACATACATGTATGGAATAACATGGTACATGTTGATCTTTTGTGATAAGGTTATTTGATAAAGCAAACTCGAAGTGTGGATATTGCGTTATTTTCAGGTGAAATTCCGTTCACTGGGAAACTAGATAGACTGTAGGTGTGTGTATATGTACATATACAATACTTCTCTATGTGTGCATAAATAGCATGTAGACATGTATACATGTCTTTAAATTGTGTATGTGTGCATATGCTACATACAGCTGTATATTATATGTATGCATGCATTATAAGTATTTGTATATGCATAAATACATGTATAATATGTACACAGCCGTAGAATTACAAAAGCATATAGATTCAGCATCTCTTAATAGAGCTCTAACTTGTTACCTAAGATGCAGAATCTTGTCATATGTAAACTTTTGCTGGTATGCGAATGTTTGCCGTATCAAGATGTGATTTATAAGCTACACTTCAAAGCTCTTTATTAGAGGGGTTACAAAATGTGTTAAAAAAATGTGGATCAGTTAATAGCTAATGCTACTTTGTCTGTAGTAAGATAATTTTACCCATTTGTGTTTTAAATGTTTATTCAAAGGTTCCAGACTATTTGGATCATATTAAACATCCTATGGATTTCTCTACCATGCGAAAACGGTTAGAGGCTCAAGGCTATAAAAACCTCAGTGAGTTTGAAGAAGACTTCAATCTTATCATAGATAACTGTATGAAATACAATGCAAAAGATACGATATTCTATAGAGCAGCAGTGCGGTTAAGAGATCAAGGAGGTGTAGTTCTCAGGCAAGCTAGGCGAGATGCTGAAGGAATCGGTTATAATAATGAAACTGGAATGCACTTACCTGAACGGCCTAAACTTGAGTCACCCCAGCCTTTCTCTTGGGAAGATGGTAAGATGTTTTTGGATCATCTTTAAAAGTTGCATTTTTCCATTACACACAGTGTATATATTCCATACAGATGATTTAAGATTGCTGCTGTTTGCTTTGCTGAGTACCTCCCTCCTTCCCCCCCAGTTAAAAAATGGCTTGAAAGGTACAAGTGTTTCTCTTCTACTAGATCTGTTATTAAAAAGCACTGTCCAGTTTCTGATTTTGATAATGTGAGAGGCTAATTTAACAAGATATATGAAAAAGTTTTTTAAATTGAGTGTTTTCTTTCACATGGTTGTATGTGCTTCTAAGTCATGAAAAATGACTAGCAGAACACACACACTTAAGCACATTCTTAAATAAACTGCTGAATTAAAAAATCAAATATGTAATACTAGGAATTAAAATAGCTTCTTTTGACATACACATTAGTTTTCTGAAGTTTTGGCAAAAAAAGGAGAATAATTAACATGTTTCTTTTATAGCCATAACCTTGCCCTTCTCTTTGTCAAGAAGAAAATACTCTGTTAGGGTGGGAAGGATTAATTATGTCTTCTTTCTGACCTTCTAATTCTTTGCTCTGCTACTTAGCTTTCTTGAGCAAAATGCTGATGAAGAAGAATAGTAATTATGTAGTAGGAATTCATTTCAACATCACTGGTGACAGTGAAGCTACTAAGGCTGTAATCTAAGTAGGTTTTTATGATGTTTTTTAGTTCTGGAAAGTGAATTTTATTTTTTCCTCTTTTTAGTATTACTGGTCTGTGAAGCATTCTGGAAAACACTAACACATTTTCAATCATATGTATTTTCACTTTAGTGGATAGGTTACTGAATCCTGCAAACAGAGTGCATATGTCCTTGGAAGAACAGCTGAGAGAGTTGCTAGAAAAACTTGATCTGACCTGTGCAATGAAATCCAGTGGGTCAAGGAGCAAAAGAGCAAAGCTGTTAAAGAAAGAAATCAGCATTATTCGCAACAAACTTAGTCAGCAGCACAACCAAGCTCCTCAAATAGAATCAGGTATCGGAAGTTTTGAAGAAGAAAGTGCAGCATTAGAACAAGATGGAGAAGAGGAAGGTAAGAATTTAAACCATGTTTAAATTAGTACTGTTCTGAACTTCTTTAGTCAGGTGCTTTAATAATGTTTATTAAAGTGTAGTAAATTATTACTGTGTTTAATTTTTCAATGGACAAATAGACACTGAATCGCAGCAAATATTTGAAGAGTATGAGAATGATATTTTTTAAAAAAATCTCCCTCCATTGGGTTTCAAAGTAGCAAGGCTTTTTAAAAATCTAGGTGTTAAGAAATGAAAGTACAGGCAATCTCATACCGGAAGAAATTGGAAATACCCAAGTGGAAAGAATCTTTGTACTTAAAGAAATCCACTTAAATAACAAAGTACGTGTTGGGGATCATGTGAGCCTAGGTCAGTGATGCTGAAAACTCTGGCCATTGTGCTGTCTGTTGTAGCTGTTCTTACTCTCACCATATTCTGGGGACAG
The DNA here is from genome assembly GCA_024733675.1 of Psilopsiagon aymara. NCBI lineage: Eukaryota > Metazoa > Chordata > Aves > Psittaciformes > Psittacidae > Psilopsiagon > Psilopsiagon aymara. Next base: position 29,672 of record JANRGW010049517.1, read on the forward strand.
AGGAGGGTAGGTTTGAGGTGTTAATTTAGTTTGTTTGGTTTGGGCTTAGTTTTTTTTGGGGGGGTGTTTTTTGTTGGGTTGTTTTTTTTTAATCTAACTATTGTTAGGACTTAACAAACTTAATGTTGCAGAATCAAGTCAGCCATATCTAACCAGCCCTTCCCCTTGTGCTTTTCTTCCTCCTGAAAATACTGGTCTCAAAGCTGATTCTACTCTTGGCTGATTCCCATTGATTTCAATGAGAGCAGTATACTAGAAAGGCCTAACTTTATAGTTCAGCTGAATATTCTATTTGTATTTTTAGTTTTTAAATCAGTTACTGAGATCTTTATTGCTACTTTTTTAAATGTTGACAAGAAAATCTAGTCTCAAAAAAAAAAAAGTTCTTTTGAGTTTGTTGCATGATCAGCTTGCCTCTGAAAAGCTAATCAGTTTTTCTTTAGGAGAGTTAGAGATATGTTTCATTTTCATTTTGCATTGAATTTCAAGTGTGTTGAATAGGAGGAGGAAAGAGCTCAAGGGAAAATGGAAGCATGGTAATAAATAAAACAGTCTGTGTCTGTTACAGCTTGATGTTCGTAAAATTTCTGAAAGGCAAAGTCAATAAAGTGACTGTCCTTAACTGCCATTCAAACAGCAACTTGGATTTTAATTCTTAGTGTAAGAGAATGCTTTCCAAACATATAAGTTGCTTGAGATTCTAATGACAACAGTAGAAAAAGAGTATGTGACTCAACATACTTACCTTGTTCTTGATGCTGTTAAGTATTCATAAAACATTTAATGACTTCTTAAATTTGTATTTGATTTTATTTTTAATCTTCAAGTGATGATGCTACTGAATATAGTTCCTTAGGAATGTAGTTTCAGGCAGATAACTGAAGTTTTTACTTCCAGCTTTTCTATGACACAGCCTTTCACTGCAGATGCTGTCCAAAAGTGAGCGGTAGCTGTTTTCTTACATTCACAGTGTGCTTTTTTTAAAAAAGAGCATGATCCAGAGTTGATTGGCATTGCTGTTGCAGTTCTGATCTAGTGAAGAGTAACAGTCGTTAGTTCAAATTCCGATTGGAAAGTGGAAGGTACTTAAAGGAGTAAAGAAAACACATTGCCAAAAAGAAAGATGAGGAAAGAAGTAGAATCCTGTGCCCAAGATCTGTACAGGAGCTGACTTCAGAAGAGCTGTGAATTTCCCTCTAGCAGTTGTGTTTTCAGATATGATTCTGTGAAAAATTTGGTACCAGAATAACCCCATGAAATTCAGGGTTTAATCTTGAATTAGTTCTTGAATGCCTAAATATTTTTGTGACTATTTACTAATTAATTTTAAGAAAATTAGAATTTGTTCACAAAGAGTCATCTGGGACATTCTAAACTGCAGGCTTTTTTAATTTGTGGTATTTAAATTTGTTTATCTGACTGCAAATTTCATTCTAAATGCCTTCCTGAAATACTATTTACCAGTTTTAATACAGTTTTAATTCCTTTAAAAGATCTGAGCATGGTTAATACTTCATTTTAACAATTTTCTTTTTAATAGGAGCTATGCTCTTGTTTGATTAGAACTTAAAACAATGTGGCAGAGATTTTTTGCGCTTAGTCATTGATTTCGAATTAGCATTGCTGAGCCAAACACAAAGCAATACAGAGATAATATTTAGTCCACTACAGATGCAAGACTTAAGCCCTTGGGTTTTTTACACCTTTTTTTTATGTGGCATAGAAAAATTACCTAAATTTTTAAGTTTTATGTGATGGCATATAACACTGGTCTCATGAAGTTACTTTACCATAAGCATCTTCTTTCTTAAGTTACATTTTAGAAGGTTCTGTTGGAAGCTAGAAAGAAAGTTGTAACATCTTTTTGAGTTGGTAATTATGGATTAGGAAGCCCTTTAACTTGTGTTTGGGACTGCTGCAACAGTAGAATGTTTACTTGTCCTCCCATCGCTTGTGAGGGAAAACTGAAATGAGTTTTATACACTCAGTTATATCTCCATGGTCTTTTCCCAGCATAGAAATCCTGGAATTGACTGGGCAATGATCTTGTTAAAAAAAAAAAAGGGGGGGAGAGGGAAGAAGAAATAATGGTAGAGGGTGGTTTTTCTGACTTCTATCAAGTCTGCATTGTCAAGTTGCCAAATAGCAGCTAGTCAAGCTGCCAGACTTTGGGGGTGGTGGTTTTTTTCCTCCCCTTTTTTCCCCCTTCTTTTTGATAGATAAAACATCTAGCCACAACTGTAGAAAAGCTTTTCAAGTCTTGTCTTTCTGGAGATTTTATGATGCATTTTAGCTCATTCTCGTAGATCAGGTTACAGATACAGGGCGGAGTTTATGCTTATCTTATAAAAATGTGTCTTAGGCAGGTAAAGTGAATATTGATACGGTGAAATAGATGAAGATGTATATTAAAATGTACTTGAATGGCAGTATAATTGCATTTAACAGATAACCATCCCAACCCCAGCTTTCTAATGAAAAAAATAGATTTCTTAGTTTTTAGTTAATGAAACTAACATAACTGCATGAGAAGTAAAAAAGTATCCAGGTGTAAACTCTTTTAACATCAACTATAAACACCTGCTTTTCTATCCCTGTTACATTCCCAGTCTAAAAGTAGAAACTTCTAACTAGGACAGATTGTTGCTAGACAAGGTTTGTTTTTAAAATGTTATGCTTTGTTTCCAAACAACAATTTATTTGGTGGGCTGCACATTTGTAGTGAGTTTTTTAATAGACTTTATAACTACAGGTTTTCAAAAATCACACTCTATTTATAATTTTTTCAGGAGATAAATCTCCCCCTAAACTTGAACCATCAGATGCATTACCTCTTCCTTCAAACTTGGAGACTAATTCAGAACCACCAACCCTCAAACCAGTAGAACTCAATCCAGAGCAGAGTAAGCTTTACAAAAGAGTAAAATTTGATAATGAATTATATAGCACTTCCATTCAGAAAGAAATAAATGGACACACTCCAGAACACTTACTTGACAGTAATCTCAATGAGTCGACTGTTTCTGCTGTAGCTGAGTCATCAACTGATGTAAACAGACGTACATCCATTCTCTTCTGCAAATCGAAAAGTATAAGCCCCCAAAAGTCTGCAAAGAACACTGAAACCCAGCCAACTTCTCCACAGCTAGGGACCAAAACCTTTTTGTCTGTAGTCCTTCCAAGGTTGGAGACACTTCTGCACCCAAGGAAAAGATCAAGGAGTGCATGTGGAGATTCTGAGGTTGATGATGAGTCCCCTGTAAAGCGCTTGGATACAGGTAAATGTTACAAAACTTACTTGAATGGATGCCTCTCAAAATTTAACATACCTGTTAATATTTTGACGTCATTGTAAATCTTCAGATTCTAGCACCTGTCCAGCTTTTCTTCATAGCTGAGTACAGTTCAGAAAATTGCCGATTCATTTTTGTTGGCCCTGTACAGTTAGAGTTAGTGAACCAACTTGTACTTTTTCATAGTTTACACTTAAACTATGAAATCTTCCATTTACATGTATGGGTAGGTGATTTTTTTCGTAAGCTGCTTTCTGTTTCCTTTTGTTGAAACCAGTAGGAAAGGTGGAAGCTTTTTGGAAATGCCCTGTTAAGTTGCATGTAAACTTCATACATGGTGCCAAAAGTAGAACTCATGTAAGGAGGAGCATGGAAAATAACTTGTTCCATGCCTGACTTAATTTTGCTGTAGTGTTACTCCAAGCATATTTTCTTGTTGTGAAATTGATGACTCTGTGCAAGGTGCTTTGTATACCCATGTATTTTATGGAAGTGTTAAATTCCAAAAGTTTAATGGCATTTCCTGCATTTCTTTTGGTTTTTAGTCTGTGCATTTTAAATAAAGTTGAAATATGTAAGTGTGAGATTATGCTCTTAATGAGACTTTTCTAAAAAAAAAAAAAAAAGTTGGTATATTGCTGTAGTACAGCTGAAGGCATTAATTATACCTTTTATTAGTGAACCGTAGTTCTATTTGTTAGAGAAATTTAAATAAAATCCTCTTTGAGGAAAAACAGCAGCATAAGGAAATTAATGAAGTCTTATTTCCTTAGTGTTATCCATGGCCATTGCTATGACTTTTACATTATCTTTGAAATAAATACTCTGTTTCACTGTCATGTTGGTAACTCTTTTGCAGGTGTTAAAAGAGCATGTGGGGTTTTGTGTCTTTGAATGAAAGATAAATTTAAATTGTGAAGTTGTACTTCAAAAGCTGTTTGTGGTAGCTGTGCTGGTTTTTTGTGGTTTGAGGGAGACGGTGGTGGGGTGGTTGGTTTGTTTTGTTCGCTTGGGGTTTTTTGTTTGTTTTTTGTTGGTTTTTTTTTGCTTGGTTGGGGTTTTTTAATGATCATGTAAGGAGGAAGATTGTTCTAATACTGATATTGTAGCATAAGAAAATTATAAGTAAGATTTGGGGGGGGGGGGGGGGTGTGTTTTGTTTGTCATAGCATGGCTCAGGTTTTTTCGAAAGGACCTTAAG
>JANRGW010049519.1:0-12500 GCA_024733675.1 Psilopsiagon aymara
CTCGGCCTGAGTGAAGCGGAGATGGGGCCCAGCATCCCCGTCCGCCGGCGACCAGACGGTGGCCACACGGACCAGCCGCGGTCGGCGGGTGGTGAATGCACGAAACCCAGAGAACACCCTGCGTACTGCTTCGCTCGGGGATGGGAGAGCTGCCGGAGAGCTACCGCTGGCTTCCATCTGAGTTACAAAAGATAAATAAAAGCCACACTAACAACACCACCACCTCCAGTTTATGCCATAAACCCACGAACCCCACGCTTGATGCCATACCCTCCTGGGGAAGAAGGCGGGAGATATTACATGGTATAGCAACGTCCTGAAACAGGGCCCGGGCTCTTGAGGCTGGGCATAGGCTGGCCCTTAGGCTGCAGGTAGGGACAGGTAATACTTGTATGGTCCTTCAGAAGCCTTCACAGTGTTTGAGCCTTTTCAGAGGATTACAGACCCACCAAGACTTTCCCTCAGATCTTTAGGAAATATCCCATCCCAGCTTTTCCCTTTGGTGTGTTTGGGCTCTTTCAGGCCATACACCATTACAGGATAGGAGTGGAAGGGAGATGCAGGCCTGCATATGCATCTAATGGGAAAAGCAGCAGGGTATTTGCCCACCCTCAGGGCTGAGCTCTACGCAATCCTGCGTATAAGAACCAAAGCAGGTATTTGGGAAGAGCCTAGCCTGAACAGCAGGATAAATAACACACATCGAGAGAAGGTACGAGCAGACATTCACAGCCCTGTAACAGCTATCCACCAGCTCCTTCACATACTCCCAGCCTTCAGCTTCTCTTGTTTGGGCTTTATTCAAAGCAAGATTCTTGTGTCCCCCAGGCCAAAAGGGAAAACATGAATAGGGTTACGTTCAAACAGCTCTAAAAGTGCTTAAAGAGTGTACACGCATTAGCCTGCTGGAGAAGTCATGGAGCCATAGGCAGTGCGCAAACCTGTACATTTTAGAAGAGAGGAGGAGGGAGCCTTGAAAGAACAAATAAGCAATAGGAAAATAGGCTGGAGACCAGAAAGTCTCAGAATTAAGGCTGTAAGGGCTAGCAGCATCAAAACCAACAGTGTCACCTTAGAAACAATGTTATGGTTCTCTCAGGTTTTTTGCCACTTATTGCTACTTAAATCCCACCACATATTCCAGTTATATGTCTTATATTGCCTCGGTTTATTTTGTCAGATTGACTTCTCCTTGCTTGTGAAGCACTTTTTTAAACACAGCTGAGACTAACTTGATTTTTAAGTTTTAAAGTTGACTGAACTAAGTCTATATAAGGTTTTCAGACTTTCTAGAGGCCCTTAATCCACTGTTCAATAAGGAATTAGTGCCCGCTTCATAAAGACACCAAGGTGCACATAAACACCTAGATGTCAGGCCCTTACTAAACAACAAGTTTGGAGCAAAGCAGATGTTTCAAATAAAAGTTTCGTGACATTGGTTCCTATCTAGAGACTTAATCCTACCAATAGTTACATGTGTGCTTAGTTTTATATAGCGCATAGTTCCACTGAAATCACACTGTACTACTCGCCACAGTAAAACTAAGCACATGTGTGCTTGCTGGAGCACAGCCTGAGAGATAAAAAATAAAGAACTGGTTAGTTATTTGCTACTCCATAGAGTATTGTATGGATCAGTTAGTTTTGCTAAGTTCCAGAAAATTCTGACAAACAAGTCATGCCCTTTTTTCTTGTTGCAGCTTCCCTTCTGCTCTGGGTACCTGTCTATCTGCCCTTCAAAGAAGTTCCGGAAAGCGTATCTTAGCTGTGGGGAAACATATGCTTTGCTAAATGCTACCAAATCAACATATGTCTTCTGAATATGAATTACAGATATAAGCAATTAACTAGTATATTAGTAAGACCATACCTCTGCCTTACAAACATCATAACTGGTAGAATATCTTAGTTCTTTACATATTAGAAAGTCATATTCAGTTATCCTTCCATATCAGATACTTAAATGCAAGCTGGAGTATATGGAAAATAAATAGAAAAGAATTCTACTCATATTTTTTCCTAAAAATGAAGGTCATCTGAACAAGAGAAGGAGGACAAAAAAGGAAAACCCAGAAAAACAGCATTAAGATTAATCATGTGTATATATATATAAACAACAAAAAAGAAACCTCTTCAGCATCTGTTAATTTTTCTAAAAACACTGCAATTTTCTTAAGTGAACCTTAGTGCATACACACAACCAACTGTTTCTAAATGGTATCTGCCAAAACAATAACAGACAAAATTACTGGAAAGCAATAATAGAATGCAGAACATACTATGAGGCAAATATGTAAAGCTATACAAATAAAACCAGGAAAAGATTACACTATTAAAAGTAAACCAAAGCTATTTACCCAACAACTGCTCTTCCTTGCCTCAGTTTCTCACTTCTTACAGCAAGAATAGCAGCATTTATCCCTTGAAAGAAGAAAGAACTGATTAGCTCATTATTGCTAGTAATTACAGTAGTCATTATGTACTTTGAGGTAACTGGATGAAAGTACCATAAGTCTGATTAAAATGAGAGTCCACTCAGGAAAGAAGTAAGAAGAGGAAGGCAGGGCCTTGAACTTCCATCACGGGATCTCGTTTGGCCTTAGCTGGTACTTACTGAAATTGGTAAGCATAGGCAGCTGCTTTGAGTGCTACAGGGAACGAGATACGATCCTCTTGTACTGCAAGGGTCAATGTGACACCCAGCGCTCAGCATCCAAGCTTCAGTGAAACAAACAGGCAGAAAAATAGTCATCTCCCTCAGGTCGGAGGGAGTAAGGGCTGTGGCCTTCAATTCCAGCTGCTGGATGGAGAAGCAGTGTGTGATCTCAAAGTCACCCGACCAACCTCCTCCCCTCACCAATGCCACTTGGGAAATCACTTATACTAAGTGAAGCTTCTCTGCTCTCCTTCAGCAGGATTTGCCCTGCAGCCCTGTGGCTGCGCAAGCATCTCCGACACAGGGGGACTCAGATGTGGGGAGCAGGAGCCAGGGATGGGGCACTTCCATCTTCTAGTCCTGCTTCTGCCTGCAATTTCCAGCTGCATTATCTTCTTCTCCTCAGCTTCCCAGGGCTGCTGCTTGTGTCTGGCAGGTAATTTCTCCAGTTCCCCAGTTACCTTCTGCCACCACAGCTCTCTGCTCTCACAGCACTGTTCCTGGAGAGTGAAGGAGGAATGACCCCCTTCTCCAAACCATTGGGGAGATCTGCATGTGGACAGTCCTTCCTGGCACAGGTCAGAGGGGCGAGGAAATGATTTAAGGCTGCAAGTTTTGCAAGTAATGCCAGAGCGCAGCTATATTTTTGGAAAGCAAGAGCCAGCTGTGCTGGAGCAGAGAACATTGCTCAGCACGGCATCAACATTAAAACCCAGCGGTGTCTTGATACAAGACAAATTTTGTTAAACCCATAAGAAATAACCAGCCAATAGCTGGTTCTTGCATGTAGCGTGTACATAAAAGAAAGGGCTGGCTTTCTGACAGCAAGCAAAATGCTTTTAGTCCTCCTTCCCAGAAACGCAGGCTTCCTCAGTCACACAGTGTTCAATAGCTGCACACACAGTTATGTTGCTAAATGTTAAGGGCTCAGCTGTTTACCAGAAGAATGTTTCCTCCCTGGAACACATGGTTTTGCTTAAAAGAAGTTCTCCAAAAAAGACCACTTTATTTCATTAGCAAACGCAACATTATAGTCCTAGCAAACATGCCATCCAGTCTCCTCTTGCAAGAACGAAACAGAAAAAGACAAAAATTGTCCTCTCATTATAAGAGCGGGGCAGAGGTACACTGCCTAGGAATACCACAGCTTTCAGTCTGGTGAGCTAGAGCCAAATCTCATGCTCTGAGATGCATGTGTCTTCATACAGTGTTTTCATATTCCGGTTCATGTTGGAAGCACAAACGTGGAATAGAGTGAGAGGCTTGCGTGCTCTCCCAGCTTTACCAATGGCTGGCCAAATTGCTGCCTTTCACTTCCTAGAATCAGCTCTCCCCTCTGTGACAGGGAGGTGATTTCCTCCTTACAGAAAGCACATTTGAATCGTTAAATGAGAATGTAGTACTCTTGTATATTCTAAATGAAATTACACTGCAATTAATGTATTTACATCAGCAGTTGATTTATCCTAGGGTATTACAGGGATGCAAGGGAGAGATTCTAGAATGAAAGTATATTTTTAATTAAGAGCCCTTGAACTTGCCACATGTTTTGAGCTTGTGGAGAGTGAAATGATGGCAAATTTCTGAACAACTTGGTCAGGTCAGCACTATATTTACAATGATCTGCTAAAAGTGGCCATTGTGAGATGGAGCTCAAGCCAACATGAGAAATCTGTGCTGAAAGAATTAGAGATACTGTAACCACCCGGAGGAAGCATGCTGTTCACATTCCTCCTATTTCTTTTGACTCTGGTATCCAATGGGAAAGTTCTTGATAAGCTTTACTGCACTGCAGAAGGTATAAACAATGTGCTTTGAAATCTGCTGAGCTTAAACCCAAAACTTATCTTTTCATTTGTTTCCTGAATTGTCCCACAGATACAAATCCATTGTCAACACATGCTTATAAAGAACAGAATACACTTATTTCTGTTGTACCTTCCCTTCCTTTGCTCTTGGGTTTTTTTTTCACATAGTATTCCTTAATTAATTCTTTTTCATTTGCTACAACATTGTGCTGAACTGCAATGTGTTGTTTGATGTCTGCAATGTGTTGTTTGATGTCTGCAATCAAAATGCAAAAAGGGGAAAAGAATAACATTTTTGTCTGATTTATTAGTTTTCATGCTTCAAGATAGTAAAGGGATTCCTTCCATAGGGTCAGGCAGGAATTTACTCTGCAGCAGAGAAATTTACTGAATGGAGAGGTTTTCAGTACAGTGGGTATTGGCCTGAGAGAGCTAATGGGACCCTGTTGTTTACAGGATAATATATTTAGTTAATCAACACAATCTGAGCTGGGTTTACAGTTGCCATGGAAGAAAATTTTTCCACAAGAAGTATAGGTCTGGTTGTTTTGTTTCTTTTGCTTGCTTTTCTTTTTTTTCTTTTTCTGTTTTTCTCTAAGAAGATCTTGTACTTTCTTGGCTTTTTGGCATGCCAGAAAAGGCAATCCCTCCACAAGTGTTCTCCTTCTATACCCTGATAGAAGTCAATAATTAACCACAAACAGTAAAAGCCAATCCATTCTAATGTGACAACTCTGTGTAAAACAATAGGGTTAATCCTCGGTTCCTTACCTTCCTAATTTATATGGGCTTAACACTTCTCTTCCCAGAAGTTCTCTCATGAGCTCTCACATTTCAATGCCTGTAAGGGTTTTTTTCTCTTGGTCTTTTCTAGCAAGGCACACCAACATCAGGCATCCCTGGACTTTCTGTTTGCATCCTCTGATTGCCCCATGCATGAGACCTGTCAGCCTCAGAGAAGGGAGCATCAGCCCCTGATAGTGTTACACTATTCAAAGCCACCCAGAGAGCAGCAAGAAGGCAGAATCTGTAATGGGCCCTCTGTACTTTTCCTCCTGGTGCTCTCACATTGTCTGAAGCCCTGGCAAGATAATTTCTGTAGAGCAGGGCTCGTGTATGAGCTGATTTATGAGCCCACTTGGGGTATTTTGCAATAGTACTCCAGCATCTTTTGCCATCTCAAATGCCTTCCCTTTGATCTCAGGACAGGCATAGGAGAGGGGTGCCACAGCACATTCTAGGCTAAATGCATAGAGGTGGACACAGCCTGTCAAAGGGGAGGGCTGGCTGCCTGATCCAGCGCAGGCACTGCAATAAGGATGCAACCATCTGGGATTAAAGCTGAAAACTTTTGGGATGTCTGGACTGGCCACTGAAAAACTTTCATACACCAGCAGAACCCGATGAGAAGTCAAAGTTGTGATTGGCACAGTATTTTGGCAGCAAGGACCTGTTTGTCTTTTGTTAGAGCTAGAGAAACATTAGGTAACTTTTGGGGGAGCATAGAGAGCTTTTCTAGTGATCAGAAAAGTAACAACTTCAAGGTTGACATTACTCCTTTTTTGTCAGCATTTATATGACTGCAAATTTGTTGCTATTTACAAACCAGCTTCAAGAAAGCAATACACAAAGCCTGAGAATCACAGCTGACATCACAGAATGACAGAAGTTTTGGTTCTTTCACCATTGTTTGTGTGATGAGTAAATGTTTTGTGCAGGTGTTGTTTGGGCCCTGTAAGAAGAGGTTTGGCCATGGTCATTCTGCGTGGTGCTGCAGGGCCAAGCACCAAACCCCAGGAGAAACTTCCCTGGGCAACCAGGGCGCTGTGTTCCTTTGGACAAAGGAAAAGCAGTTTTCTCAGCAGGAGAAAAAAGGTTGTAACATGGACCCTACAACAATGAACAGAAGGAATTTTGCCTGGACATGCTCCCGGCATGCCTGCTGCCTGCCTCCCCCAGGACATCTTGGTGGTGACGTCCCAGACAGATGCTCTGGCAAAAAGGATGGTGCTGGTGGGCAAGGGGAGATGCAGAACTTCAACCACCAGAGTGAGTAGCATAGTGAAAAGTCTGTGGCTGGATGTGCCTGTTGTCTTGGCAGCTATGCAGGTGGTTTTTTTCTTATTTGCTTTGCTAGATGTAGGCATCTGAATTCCCACTGGAAAGAAACAAAGGTGCCCGAGGCCTGTTGTGATTTTGCAGTGTGCTGGCTCATGTGTCTTCATGTATATGACACTGTGACAGATAAATATGTATAAATACATATGTATATTTATACACCTCAGGGTATAGAAATTAAATGTTTTGTCTAGAATATTCAATCCATCCTGGCATATTTAGCCCCTGAAAGAAAAATCTTTTAAAATTATTTGCACTGAGGTGAGTGTCTCTCTGTTCACAGACGAGTACGTCAGCTTCCAGGTGAGATGTGTGGAAGATCTCCCATTCCCATGTGAGGGAACCAAGCCAAGGACTAATAACAGTGGTCTGACACTACAGTACAAAGGGCGAGTGCATCTATGCTTGTGTAGGAGTATCCCATATCGGTGCAAAATGGGCCCGTGGATTCCTCCGTCCCTCCTGGGTATTCCAATTAAAAGCTGAGGAAGAAGTCCAAGAAAATGCCTAAAATGGCTTGAGTCCTTCCTCGTGATCTGGAAATGGAAGTCGGTGGTGACTAACTCCAGCCCAGCCACCAAACCCCTCCCTCCCCGGCTCTGCATCGCTCCATTCGTTCCCAGCTCCTCTCCTGCATTTGCAGTTGCAGTGGAAACAGTGAAGCAGCCCGGCTTTAAGTGCCAGGAGCACACGAGCAGTGTGCGACTGCATCAGTGACCGTCACGCACCCGTCCCAGTGCCTAACCTAGGCAGAAGTGATCAAAATCTGACAGGGACAAGTCTTGATCATAAGCAGAGGAATGATTTTAAAAGAGGCTGCTGCCAAGCCCGGAAACAAAGCCCAATTAAATTCTGCCATTGACTTAAGTTGGCTTCAGACCAGGCCTCTAACAGCTACTCAAGTAAAAAGAAATAAAAATTACTTTCTTTTTATTATTTTTTATGCCAGTTTTGGTGGTGTCTTCTGACCTCCCAGCAAGGCTAACAGGTAGCAATATCTGTAAAGAACAAGATTAGCTGACTGAGTGATCAGAAAAGCCACATCCTTTACTTGATCACGGTGTGATGGCCTCTGTAATACGTGAGGTTTTTGCTGCTGATTCTGTCATGATATGCAGTTGATCTGAATTTGAGATCATCAACCCTAAAAGAAGAGTCACCTGGACACTGAGAGCAGCGGGAGCTTGTGCTCTGATGGTTACTCTGTGAGCACCAGCCCAGTTTGTTCTCTCTCTGTTCACTGCCATCCTGTGCCAAGCATGAAGTCTCATTCCTTCTGCTCAAAATTTCAAACTGTCTGGGTGCAAACACCCAATGGAGAGCCTTCCTGTGGGCTTTCAGATGCTCCTTCCCTTCCACCACCCATCCATCTCACATAAAAGTCCATCAGGGCTTCCTCTTCCTGTGGTACTTACTCCAGAGAGGGGTGTGAGTTCTCCTGATAGCCAAGAACCATGATAATGCAAAAAATAAAGAACAGAATGGGATGCTTATGATCTCAATCATGTGTTATTAAAATCTCACCTTCTCTTTCAGATTACTTTTGCACAGTTCTTTCCCTAAGAACTTTAAGGAGTCAGAACTCTGTGTGCTCACCAGTGTAAGCTAAGGAAGGATAAATCATTCAGTGTGGGGGCCCAGGATGTCCAGTTCTCTCCTCCTTGGTGGTACAGAATGCAGAAAAATGTCCCAGAAAAGTTTGGCTTCTTCTGAGATGAAGACCTCCATGCCCCTTGTTCAGCAGTGCAGCAGGATGTCTTTGAGAGATGCTGGAGACCAAACATGCCTGGACATGAGTTTATTCACAGGGTGTGTGAGGTGTTGGCTGGAGAGCTCCAGAGCTGAGCTGCCTACATGTGCCCTACCCAAATTTACCGCTGCCCTCAGGTTTGTGACCTCAGTGACTATTTGGTAGGGTAAACCTACCTTGCATATTCACTGCAGAGGAGATTAAAAAGGATGAGCAGATGAAGGCACACCTGAGCAAGGATATTGTGAGACTAATTCATTATTTTTACTAAGCTAATTAAAGATAGATCAATGAAGGGATCACACTGAGATAATGATTAAGATCAAATCAATAAATCATAGATTCACATGATCAGTCATCAGGTTGTATAGCCATCTATCCAAGTGATTTGTGAAGTTGCCACTGAAGGAATTACTTGGATTTAATCTTGTCTAGGGAGATTTCAAGGAGGAGGCAGGGTGTTTTCAGGCTAAAACCCCAGCAAGCTTTCCAGCAGATGCAGTGACCCCTCTGGTGAACACCGATCTTTGAAGGATATAAGGAGATATATCCTCTCTTCTAAGGAGATATCTCCCCCACTTCAAATGGGGATCTCCAGTCTGATTTGGGGTTTTTTGCCAAGCTATATGACCCAGCTTGCATGGTAATCTTGTTTTAGCTCTGTTTGGGGAAGTAACATGATCGGTATCTCCACGGTAACTTTCCTTTAACACATCTTCCCATAACCTTAAGTTTTTTTAATAAAAGCTTAAAAAGATTTATTGTCTGTATATTCCTCATTTCACAAATGTCCCATTTTTCCTCCACTACTGAAGCAGAAGGGGTGGTTAGGGTAAGACCAGCTACTTATGAATAATCTTGTTTTCAGCTCCAAAGGCCGCCACCCTAATTCACTTACAACTTCATTTTAGTAGTCCTCCAAGGGTATTTTTCACACCAACACCCTGATCACCCATTCATACCAACAGAAAATCAGAAAAACAGAGAGTGAGGGACTCAGTTCATTAAAACAAAGGTAAAAATGGACAATACCATTTCACCTGCATCTTTCCTTGAGGGTTTTAATTCACATACATATTTCTTTGTTATGCTGAGGACAGCACTGAAGGCTTCCTCCAAGTGCACAGCCTGGAGTCTGACATGGTCCTGGAGCAAGCTGCAGCCTGCCCAGCCTGGTGAGAGCCTTCACTTGAGGCTGGTTCATCTTCCTCTGCATGGATTATCCAATGCAAAGCAGAGAGGTGTTCTAATTTTGGGGAACAGATGATACAAAAGAACGAGGTTCCCACATCATTATCATTTGGATAGGTGTATCTTCTACTTAAATCAGCCATGGGTTCAAACTGTTGGTCTGGCAGACCAGTTGTGAACTCCGGTGTTTCGGATGACGTCTGTTATCCAGGTCCCTCACAAATTGGGGTGGAAAGTCCCATCAGCAAGCGACCTTTAATTTTATCTGATCAAATCTTCGTTGGTAATATAAAGTACAGACATGTATGAGTGGAAGCCTTGCCGGTAAGGCAGATGCCAGTCTTGCAGCACAAGTGAAGGGAGTATAACATGCTGTCAGCAGAAATCAGCTTCCAGAAAAATACCTGGTATCCTGCTCAGCACACTTTCTCCTGAGCACATTTTCCTCATGCCAGTTCCTCCTCCAGTTGTGCCAGCAGTTGTTAGAATACTGCGAACACTTTAAATGGAAAAGAATTTGGCACCTAACTTGGGGTCATTTTTGTACTTACTTTTACGGCTGATAACCTAAAAACTACAAAACACTGTTATATTAATCAGTATTTGACCACTAAAGTTTCCTCAGGATCAACTGTAATTTGGGCCTATTTTCATCCCACAACCTGCAGTCCAAGCGAGGGTCAGAATGTATTCCCAGTTCACGGAGACTCTAAGCCTGCTGGTAACACAGCAAAGGCTCTTCACATTCCTTTCTCACCCATGTGAATTATATCTTGCCTGAGGTGAAATGAGGGCCTTAAAAATGAAAAATGGAAATGTAAAATAAAAGATGCTCTGGTTCCCCTTTTGCAGAGACAGCACAAATCAGGAGGTGAGCTCTGCACAGTGCTCTGGTAGGAAGCAATTTCCTGATTTAGGGTGATATGTAGCTAAGGATTTTGACTGATCTTATCTATATGTATATTCAGTCTCTTCAATATGCTATTAGTAAGCATACCCAAAATTTGAATGTCACATTTTATTTTATAAAGCATCTTTTATATTATTTTTAGGAGAGTTATCGGTGTTACTTGGAGCCTGACACAGCTTTGGGTCATCTGCTGGTTTAACAAACCTGATCTTTCTTCTTTCAGGCAGATGATTTATATGAAAGCCGTGCACAGGGCTGGGCTGGATCCTGGCTCACCTTCACTTGGTACAGCCTTTAATTTTGAAAACAAAGTGCTGATGAAGACCAGAATAGCACAGGGTCTTCCACACCTGGTCTAGACTGGAACCAGTCTTTTACTAGTTTTGTTCAGGAGGGTTTCTGCGCCTGGTTTAGGCACACAGTCGTGTGAGACTGTGCTGGAGCTGAGCTGTGGCACCTCTGGACTTTTTCCTTTCACCCCAGAGCCTGCTGTTAGTGTGCTTTAGGAGGAAAGAAGGTTGGTTTGGTATGGCTTGCTCTTGAAAAATCCAAGGTGGCTGCTTCTCATCTTATTGTCATCTGCTGGATGTTTACAAATAAATCGATTATTTGTTACATATGAAGATGCAGTTTGTTAAAGTCAAGCTGACTGATCTGTGATTCCCTTGGCTCTTACTGTCTTCCTTTTCCTGTTGATAGGAACTCCTTTGCCCTTGGTTAATCTTGGGGTGCCCTGACGTGTCCGTCGTGACTTGGTGGCTGTCCTGTCACGTTCCTGAAGGTTCCTTCCCAAGATCCCAAAATCCCCACATCTGCCCAATGACTCTTTTGGCAAAGGGAGCAGCAGGGAGGAGGAAGCTGTCAGCACAACCTCCTGCCTGCCCCTACATGGATGGCTCCCTGTGAAGGGCAACCCCAACCCTCCTTCTTTCAGGATGCTCATGCTTCTTCTGGCGCTGTGGATGTTGGTGATGCTCCCGGAGACTGAGGCTCCCCTGCATCCTTTTGGAAGCGTGGTCGCTATGGCGACTGTGTGCAGCTTTACAATCTGTTTGTTGTCCACCTATTTCAATCAGAAACACTTCTGGAGCTTTTATATTTCCAGTGTTTTTAATTCAAATTGCTAGTGGGTGGTTTTGAATTCAAGAGGGAAACTACGTGGTGAAAGAAAACTTTCAGAAACCTTTGCAGTCTGCTGTTGCATCCTTTTACATTTTAACGATTAAAAGTGACTTTTTGTCAATTTTAGACCCATTTTGCATCATTATTGCAGTCCGAGTGCATTGCTGAGAAAGAGAAAAACCTTTACTTTGCCGCCTGTTTAGGATGCAAACCCCACCAAATTGCTCATCATGACCTAGCCAGGGTGGCCTGCGGCAGTGAGAAGAGCAGCAGGCCTGCCCAGGACAGACAAGGAGCCTTTCAGGGACCGCAGCATAAAGTCAGTTTTGGCCTGGATCAGACCTGTGGGTGGCCGTGGGGGGATCCCCCTTTTGGTGCTCCCAGCCCAACTAGAGGATCAACAGAAAGGAGAAGCAATGAAGGTGAAGCATGGCAACCCCATGCACCTTTGCCTACCTGAAGATGCAGTTGCTCCTGCTAGCTAAGGAGTTAATGCTTTTACCTGCCAGATTGTAGCGCTTCTCACCCATGACTACATTAACAAAGGTTCACAAGTTGAATCTGCCTCCTTCTTGGCCTGTTCCTCAGAGGGAGGTTTTATTCCTTGTCTTCTGCATGTTCCTCCAGCTGCTCGACCCCCCTGGCTACAGCATTCCCCTGGCACCCCCCCCAAGTGAAAGAGATGAAGAGCTGTTCCTTTTTGACTAATGGTGGTACTTTTGCTATCAAAGGCATTGAAATCTCTCTCTGCCTTTGCTGCATTTCAAACTTTTGCATCCAGGTCCTGCCATGGGAAGAGGTGTTTGATTGGGAAATCACAGTTTGCTCTGTAGGTTTGAAATAATCAATGAGGAAACCTTATTTCTCAACATGTGGTTTAAGAAAAGCTACTGGGTGACTAAGAATAAGAATGTATAAAGACATGAAATCAAGAGACTACTGGGG
>JANRGW010049522.1:0-27066 GCA_024733675.1 Psilopsiagon aymara
GACTTGGGTGGTGTGGTCAGAGCATTTGCCAGTGAAGACTGAGGCAAAGAAGTCATTAAGAACCTCAGCCTTCTCCAGATTCAGGGTAGGCAGTTCTCCCAATAGCTTCTGAAGGTGCCCATGTTTTCCCTAGTCTGTCTTTTATTTGCAATGTACCTATAGGATCTCTTCCTGTTATCCTTAACACCCCTAGCCAAGTTCAATTCTAAGTGGGCCTTAGCCTTCCTAACCTGGTCCCTGACTTCCCAGACAACATCCCTGTATTCTTCCCTGTCATTGCTTCCACCTTTTATAAGCCTCTTTTTTCCTTTGAGTTTTCCTCAGCCGGTCCTTATCCATCCAAGGAGGTCTCCTGGCCCTCCTGCAGCACTTCCTTCTAGTAGGGGTGTATCACTACTTTTGTATGAAAGAAATAAAATTGCCAGAGCTCAGCAGGTCCTTGTTCTCAAATTATTAAAATCTGTCATGTTTTAGTAACTCTGAAACATAAAAATTTAGCCTGTGTCCTGTGATGCTCAGGTTTGTACTCTAAATTGGATATAAATATATATATATATGCATGCCTGGGATTGATTAGAAAAAGATCGGGGCCCCCCTGGATTGTTTCTTCCATAGGCATTTTTACTAACTGTCTGTTACTTTGAGGATAATATTTTACATTAATTCGCAACTTTCTTTTTAAATATACGCATTTTATGATAACATTCTTGAATAAGCAAGACTCCAAAAATCCAAGTGTATCAGAGCCGGACTAGGTACTGCAGTGTATTATAAGTAAAAGGCAGTTGAAAAAGCATAAACTCCAAGAGTTATATATAAGATATTAATATTTACATGACAATTTCCACAGACTTCATAAATGAGAGAGATAAAGTAAGTTTGGTGCCTTGTTGTTGAGATCTTGCTTTTAAAGCTAATTTATTAAAAGAAAGCCTCTGCACTAAAAAATTAATGATTTTTTCTCAAGGAATGGATAAGTCTCATTTTCTTCCTCCTTCCCAAATTTAGGGACTGTATTTCTGGTTACAGTTATCAGAGCCTCTGGCCAAGGTGTCTACAGGAACTTTTTGCCTTACATGGTCCTACTATCTGAGCATTCTTTCCCTACATAGAAAGTCTTTGTGGTGCTCAGGGTTTAGACCAGGAGTTATTAAATTGTCAGACTTGTCTACAAAGAGTGTCCTTCTTGAGAACAGTTTGTGTATCCTAAGGCTTTAAAGGAGTTATCTTACACCTTTATTGTCCCTTATCCCATACAACTGTGTTCAGCTTTGCAAAAGCTTATCTACAAGGACATTGACACTGCTGAGGTGCCCTGTCCCAGCTGTGATGGTATCTGAGCCTCCATGAGA
The DNA here is from genome assembly GCA_024733675.1 of Psilopsiagon aymara. Taxonomy (NCBI): domain Eukaryota; kingdom Metazoa; phylum Chordata; class Aves; order Psittaciformes; family Psittacidae; genus Psilopsiagon; species Psilopsiagon aymara. Next base: position 1,353 of record JANRGW010049522.1, read on the forward strand.
GGTGTCATTTGGGTAGCAGTTTACAGGCATGTCACCCGAGTTACATAGGTTGGTTTCAAAGGAGATAATCCATTGCCTCTGCATCTTTGAAGCCCGAGGAAATCCACTGCCTCTGTATCTTTTGCTTCAGAGGTGGTAATCACTGCCATTCAACATTGGCTCCTTGGGGCAGGCAGCCAGGAGCAATGAAACACTGTTAACCCAGCAAAGTCTTTCTTGAATGTCAACACACAGAAATGGCAACATAAAACACAAGCAGTATCTAGCTCTAAGCCAGGCTCACATTTTATATTCAGAAGTTCTTAAAAGGCCCAAGGTGATACTTTTATGAAACTTGTTTAATGAATTTTAAATATTTATTAAAGCCTAGTGGGATGTAACAATTAGAAAGGAAAGTCTGATTTATATAGATGATCTTTTGATTAGACATATGCTGAACTCTTTGAAAATTGGCTGGTGAGTGGGGCATTGCTAACAAGCTTTTCATGCCTAAATCTTTTGATCCATTAGGATAAGAAACAAAGAGAAAGTTGGGTACGTGAACAAATGAATTGCAGTTATTGCTTTCCTTGGGCTTCCTGCTGGGAGAGAGGAGGGCAAGTCACCGCAGATACTCCTATCAGTTAAGCTAAACTGTAATTTGGATATGAGTCTAGATATTGGGGAAAAACCTTTTAGAAGAAAGGCAATCTCTACCTTGAATAGCTTGACTGTGGGGCAAGGCAACCAAGCAAGCAGGAGAGCTGAGCAAAGTGCAGCTATGACTGAGTGTCCTAACTTTTCTGGTATGATATGATTGTGGGATTTTTGATTCAGGCAGATATTAGAAGAAATTGGGGGAAAATTAATATTTTTTTCTTTCACCTTCTATATAGTTTCAGGAGGTTTATGTGGGGGCACAGGGCAGTGTGCTGTAGCATATTCTGTAGTTGTTATGCAGTAATGTTGAAATAAAATATATCAATTAATTTCCATTGCTGCTGGAAAGAAGCCTTAGAATTGCAGAGCAATTGACATTGGAAACCTGAGTTCTGTGGCTACATGGAGGTTTTTTATAACTCTCATGTGTCTTAGGACGTATCACAACCTGTTCTCATGTCTTTGAGTAGTAATAATTTTTAATTCCTTATGTTATTGCAGGTACTCTTATTGTATCTTGAGGATACTGTGAGAGTTCCAAGCAATATGGATGGGTAGTAAGAAATTAAAATTAAATAGTAAAATTGCAGTGGAGGAGTTTGACATTTGATCCTACAGAGTTCTTCTAAATTTCCCAGTCAAGCTATAAAAACTCTAACAAAGACTTAAAATTTGTGAGGAAACTTCCTTGGGAACAATTACTATCCAAAAAGCTTTCAGTGTGAAGAAGTGCTCTGACAGAGCGTTTAATATCCTTGGTTTATATTGTCATGAACCCAACATGCACTTAACATTTGAAGTGAGAAAAAACAGATTTGTTAAAACACATTTATAACCTACAGAGAATGCTAGTGTGTACATATCCCTGTGTGCATCCTCTGCATGTATACAGTATGCACTTTTAGGTTGTGATGGAGTTGAAATACTTTGCTAGAGCTTATATTAGTGGGCTGATTTCCCTCAAAGTGATGTGATGGGCTTTAATGACATCTCAATTAAAGACAAAACCCAAGCAAATTCTCCTTTCCCTGAGCTGCTCATTCCATCTCTGTGTCAGTAAAGGCACCTTCAAAAATCCTATTTCACCCTGATGAGTGGAGTGAATTTAAACAATCCTAACCTGCAGAAAGTCTGGAAAAATGTCCAAATGTTTATAATGTTCTCATTATTAATATTTATTACATCAACCTAAAATTGCACATTAGGAATACAGAAATATCCATTCCTTTTCACTGTTTCCCATTCATCCTCTTCTATCAGCCTATGACTGACTGCCAGCTTTGTGGAAGGATCAGCTTTTCTCTGTTTCAGTAAATCTGGCTCCATTGACGACTTATCCTTTTTGTCCCTGCATCCATGCTCTCAGCAGCTTCCCTTGGCATTTCCAACTGCAGTCTCTGGTCTGCTTGATGCTGGACTCCAAGGGGACCTCCTTGTCCATCACCTATTTCCCTTCAATTTGCTGCTAATATTTTTTGGTTGGTTTGTTTGTTTATTCTTGGTTTTTTCCAACAAGGACACTGGCCACCACCTGTCACTTTGAGGAAAGGGAGCCTTATAGTTGAATTTACAATAATTTTTTTCAATTTGGATAGAAAATGAAAGAAACTATTGGGCAAATTCACAAGAGATCCTGCCTACTGTTCCTCTCTGATGAGCTGTGGCTTCACATACATCTGTTTGCCTTTAACAAACAGGTTTTAGCTGTTTGGTGGTAAATGAAATGTAACCTCTTTAACTCACTTTGACAGTGGGAAGTGCTGCACTGTAGAGGACAAATGGAAAAATACTGCATTTTCAGAGAGCTGGGTACCAGCCTGACAGATACCTGGGTGTTGTGATCAGATGTGCTCATGTTGGGAGTGGTGGTGAGAGTGCAGGGAGGATCTTGGACTTCCCTGGATTGTTAGTGTGTACCTTGTATGAACTCCTGTGGTCTGTCTTATAATGCAGGATTTTCTGGGCACAGCTACCATATTGTAAGCTGTGAGCTGGTGTGGGTGACCAGGAGCAAACACAAGAAGGCACTTCACCAGGGATTAACTTGCTAGATCTGACAGAAGTCTGTTTGGGCTATTCTTGCCTTCACCTGTATGAAGGAACTAAGCTTCAAAACAAATACCCCTCTTGTTTGAAGTGGCATAGGATCAGCCCGCTAAGCCAGGCTTGGACCTTGCACCACAGCATGCTATTGTGTCTCATTTGGCTGGAACAGTAATGCTGCCCCTGTTGAAAATGAATTTAATGTCATTCACTGATGTAGAAGTTAATCATTAACTATTCTCTTGCTCAAAATAATAGTCATATTTTATATAAGTTTTCAAAAAAATCCATCCTCTTTTTTTTTGTCTTTGGCATGAATAACTTTTTTTTTTTAATTTATCCTAATTAAGCACAAATTATCCTGCCATCAAATTGAGCCATTTTAGTACAAAATTGGTGCAAAAATGAAGAGAATACTGCCACAGGGACCGATGGGTGAAAAATATAGATATTGCACAGTTAGCCTTGAACATTTTTTATCTGTATAAATCTGGTTCTCATATCTGAGGGGAGAAGCCAATCATTATTTACTGCTGGCCTGGATTTATCTGTGGTATTTTTATGTGAATTGGGCTTGAGTACATGTTTTATATTTAAACAGTCCCAAGAGTACTTGGGATGTGGAGAAAATAGGGAGGATGATCAAATTAAAACTGAAGCTGTAACATAAAGAGGATGAATGTTAGAATTGGGTGACATACATATAAAAAAGTGCTCATAATTCATCATGGCATGATCCAGTACTCTTGAGAAGCAGTTAGAAGTTCCCTGGAGTGTGGTGCACTGCAGGTTGCATGGATTTGCTTTTTTTATTTGGTCATTTGTAGTTAATGAATTTCTGGGTGTTTTTTCATTTTCTTTGTAGTGTTTTTTTGGGGTGTTTTGTTTTTTTGGTTGTGGGTTTGGTTTGGTTTTTGGTTTTCTTTGGGTTTTTTTGTGTGGTTTTTTTTTTTTTTATTTGGTTGTTTTTTGGTTTTGGTTTGTATTTTTTTGTTGTTTTTTTGGGTTTGTTTTTATTTTTTTTTTGTGACAGAGGACATTTCCTTGTAGCATATACAAAATACTTGGTTTGGAAAAGCTGCTGAGATGGATAGTGTATCCTTAAAATGTAGCTTGAATTCAAGGTGCACCTTGAATCAAAGAAAAGTGTGTTTTAAATATGTATCTAGAAGCTATTTTTAAGTTAAGGAGTACACAGAAGCGTGGAGATGCTCTGGTAAAACTGACCTACAAGTGAAACTAAATGCTTATCAGACTAAAAAAACGTGTAAAACAGTTTTAATATGTGTCTGGCTGAATAAATGTGAACTTCATTTTGATTTTGGGAAACCAGTATGTAGAAATGGGAGAAAGAGAGTGAAAGATTGTTTTCTGGAAAAGTTGTTTGCTGAAACTTCCAAGCTCCTAAGCAACACCTGAATTTATCCCATCTCTGTTGTAAACCCAGTCACTGGATAAAGAGAAACCATGATATAGGATGGTGAAAATGTGATTGGAGTATCTGCACAGTGCCTGATGGGTCCATGCTCATTCATTTCAGCAGTACCAAGATTCTACCTTTATTTTGGTTCTGTAACCTATCTACTAAACACAAAGAGTGCTATTTTTTCTGGTTTTCAGCCAATGATCTATTTCTCAGACAAGTTCATGGCATAGAAGCTGAAGACCTTGCCAGTATCTGACATTAATTTCCTAAGTTTTTGCTTTTGCTGCTAAACAAAAAGCTTCAGAAGCTTCAGAAATTATCTGATGCTACTCTGAATTTCCTGTATCCTTCCTTGGAGGAGGAGGGCAAATTAGTCACGAGAGACTTGAGTGTTACACAGGCTTTAGAGGTCACCAGGAAACACCCTTATGGACAAAGGATCTGCAAGAAGCACTAGGATTTTGTTTGCTCAGGCTCCCTTCCCAGCAGCACATCTAGTGCTATTTCAGAGTTTACTAGCTCATTTTTCAGGGTCTGTATAAAAAGACCAGCTACAAGATGTCTGAAGTGATCACTGGAGCTGCCAAGGCTCCAAGTCTTGCTGGTGTTTTTTCTTTTAGGCACTTTATTCTGCAGCATTCTCTGCTCTGTATGCCTTTCTCTGTGACAGCTGGCTGCACTTCAGGAGGCCTTTCAAGATGAAACATGCTGGAAAAAATAAATAATTGTTATTATTGTACAGCTATCATGGTTATGAATGTTTAATTTATAGACTCCAGACTGTGGCCAAACTCCATGCAATGAATAAGAAAAAAAATCTGAAAAGAGTAATTGCATGCTAAAATGGCTGAAATCCTTCTCTGGAGCCTTCTGTACTATACCTTTTGAAAACTTTTTTTTTTTTTTTTCAAGTTATGTGTTTTTATTCACTTGCAAAGGAATTAAGCTGTATGCTAAAGGGATCATCAGCAATTAAAACTGGGAAAATGTAAAATTCATTTACTTCGGGTTTCTCAACCTGTCCCCTGTTGTGAGTTACATGTTGCATCTAAGTTTTCACCTGATGCTAAGGTGCTGGATTGTTCCACTGCACAGATATGTGAGTCAGCGTTGGGCTAATTTCAATGTGATGGCATTGAGGGATTTGCTGATCCATGGGAAGGCACATAAGCTTTATTTTGGGAGCAATTAAGGAGAAGGAAGATGCTATAGCATCTCTCCCTTTCCTGATTTCCTTGCCCATCCCTCTCAAAACATCTGCTGTTGCCAAATCTAACTTAAATTCAGAGTAGAGCCGCCTTCAGCTAGTCTTGCCATGTTCTTTTAGTAAGTATTTTAAAGGTAACCCTGAAATATACCCAGAGAAATCTGATGATGAGGAGGCTCTGAGTGGGGGCTTAATCTGCCCTTCAGAAAGGGGTTTGGTCAAGCCTCTGATGGCCTTTAGCCTTCATGAGACAAACTTGCCTGCACCAGGTCTACCTCCAAAATATTTATAGAATTGGGGCTTGTAGTTCTTGATTTAATCATCATGTAGGGACTTATTTTTTTTTGTAATTGATTAGCACAGAAGAACCTGAAGAGTGAAACATGGATATTCTGGGTGATGAACACTGGAATAAATTTTCAAGGAAGTGAAAGTACAAAATAATTTGGTTAAATTTTCTGTCAACACACTTCAGAATTACTCAGTTTGGTGTGAATCTTGTTGCTTGAAATTTAGCTATGTGCAGTGGCTAATGGCTATTTTGGGACTTCAGTGTGTAATATGGAGGGAAGGAAAGAATCCATTGAGAAACTTAAAATGTGTTGCAAATCTTATCTAGATGGAATAAAATTATCCAACTTGACATCATGGAAAATGTGGGGATATCACTTTAGGATGCATGATTAAACTGAGTCTTATTTCTTAGCATGCTCTCTTGCATTGACAGAGTGCAAGTTATAAACAATTGCTATTTATTTTGTAAGTAGTTGTGTTTCCTATCCCGTACTTTATGCAATCTTTTTAAGACCATAGACTCCTCACAATATAAAAAATAAGGAATATGTGGACTTTGGCTGCATTTGTGTGGCCTCCCACCTATAAAATCATGTAACTCTATTTTCTATCAAAATTATTTAAGTCAAAAATGAAGGCTGATACTGTCTCTGAACTTCACTTCTGGCAAGCTGCAATATGAGGTTGGCTGCTATCTGTTTCTCAAACAGGGAAAACACAGTCGAACAAAGCTTTATTTTATGTAAAATCTGAAAGTATTATGTTGTGGATTGTTTCAATAATTTTAGTTTTGTAATGGTAATAAATTTTCTCTCTTTTCCTTAGTTTAATTTGGTGGGAGAGTTGTAAATCAAGGAAAGGAGATATTAGAATTGCAAGGGCAATCATGCTTCATAATCACCACCCAGCAGAGGCTTTTATGTTGGCAATGAACAAGAAACATTCAGGACAGTGGCATTAATTTTATTGCTTCAGTAGGCAGGTTGGAATTAACCAATTATAAGTGTATGATGAAGTGAAAATCACAACTGGAGTACATAAGCTGCACACTAGATGATGATTCTTAAAGATATTTAGGCTTCTTCCATCTGAAAACACCTGAAATTGAGAACTTATAATGGACTTTTTTTAATGTATTTGGTTTGCAATAATTTTTTTATACTTGAGTAAAAAGAAAACTTTACCAAGTATACGTGTTCTTAGTACAACAAAGACTTCTAGGGAGAGAAATATGGCTGTTTAAATCAGAATTCTCATCCTTTGGTGTAACTGCTTCATCAGTACTGTGGAGCTTTGTTGTGTTGGGTTTTTTTTCCTGCTCAGTGAGTGCAGATGGGGAAAGAGTGACAATGTTGTGTGAATGCTTTGAATGTGACACAACTGCATTGCAAGAAGAGACTGAAAGACGAGACATGTAAAGATCGAAGGAAAGCCTTATGGCAAACTTTTCTCCCTGACTTTGGGAGCCATTTGCAATATATGATTGCATTACATCACATATCACTTTGAAAGTAAATTGGACAGTACATTTTATTTTTTTACTTGAATTGCATTCTTGGAGTGCTTGAATACCAAACTTTTTTCTTTTTCTTCATTTATTTTTTTTGGAAGTAGTTCAAAAGACATTTCGAGAAGTTAATGAGACAGTTTGTAATTTTTTACTTCTTTTTTCTTTTGGGGGTGATCCAAAGCCATTTGTAGGCAACAGAATGGTCTCAATGACTCTGAAGAGCTATGGGTTAGGCTCATGATGAAAATTGTTTCTAGATTATTGAAAATTAGGTGATAACTCCATATGTGAAATTACAGAATATAGGAATAAATGCTATATCTCAAAATGTTTTAGTATTGTTTTACAGTTCTGTTTTCCAGAATAATTCAATTACATAGCTTCTCTGGCCTAGATGTGGTAGGGCAGACCAGTATTCTGATACAGAAAGCACTTAAAACTAAACCAATACTGATAATTACTGGTACCAAAACCAGAAAAATAAGAAAAAAAGCTAAAATCCAGGTTGGTTGTTGCAATGGGGATTTTTTTGGCAATAGTGAGGACAAGACTGCTGGAGAAGGACTCTTCATCAGGGGTTGTAGTGAAAGGGCAACCGTGAGGGTGGTGAGGCACTGGAATGGGTTGCCCAAAGCACTTGTGAATGCTCAGTCCCTAGTAGTATTCAAGGCCAAATTGGACAGAGTCTTGGAAGATGTAGTCTAGTGAAATGTGTCCCTGCCTATGGAGCTAGATGATCCTAAGGTACTTTCCAACCTATACCTTTCTATGATTGTATGATAAGACTCCTTTTCAGTCATTATGGGTTATAAGGAAGCTGTATCAGTGGACACAGATATAGTTACTTCTGACTTGTTATGAGAGGTGGACTGTCTGACCTCTTACAAAGTCCCTTACAGCCCTGTTTTGTGTTGATGGTGGTAGTGATTTTTTGGTTTGCTGTTGTTTTGGGGGTTTTGGTGGGTTTTATTTTTTAGTATGTTTTTGTGCTGTGAGGTTGTACTTTCATTTTTTCATGTTTTATTTTTTAGGGAGCGAGGTGTGTTGGTTCTGTCAGTTGGTGTGTTTATGGTGGGGTTTTTTGGATCATGCAGGGTGATGCTTATGAAAACTTAATAGTACATTAGTGTGTTTTTGTAAAAACAAAGAGGGTTAATACAAATGTGAGGGAAGAAACAGATAAAAGAAGAATAAAAGGGAGAATTGAAATTGTTCTCACTGGTAAATAAGGCTCAGTGTCACCCCTTTTATTTGGTACCTGCTGCAGGTGAGGAGGGAAATATGTGTTTGCAGCTCTGTTAATATTAGCGCATTAGAAATTGAAGTTAATCCAAAACTGACCTGTAGGTGTTTCTCTTCAGTTTGCTAGTAGTTTTGATAACTAGTTTTGGGAAGGGGTCACCCATGAGTGTTTCACTGGCACACAGCAGTGTGTCCACAGTGACTAAATGTGCTCATTCCCAATAACCTCCATGTCAGCCTCATTATAAATATAATCCAGAGCAATCTTTTAAATGACAAGTTGGCCTACTCTGATTCTACAAGTACGTTTCTCTGTACCTGTACTAGCAGTCACAGTGAAAATCTGCCTTGAGCCATGCAAGTCGAATAGGGAAGTTGTTGCAGTGGCTGGCCATCATGAGTGCTCAGTCGGTCTCCAATGAGTATATTGCTGATGCCTGGAAACTTCCTCAGAGGTGGATTTTACTAAAGTGGGATTGGCTTATTTTCTAGGTTAGCTTTTCCCAATTCTGAAGTAGCCTCAGTTGTAATTTTTACGTTAGTCCCATTAATAACTTCCTTTTATTTATTTAACTGATGAAGTAGTCTATGTATGTATATAGGGATTCTGTATCTACATGTGGCCTTCTTTAATATTACTAGCTTTTTTTGTTCAGTAGCCTTCTTATATTTCACTTAATAAGGTTTCAATATGACGTGCAGGCAAAAGTAGCTTAAGACCCCCCACCCTTGTATGCATGTTAAGTGCTTTCTCTTCTGTGCTAATGTGTGCTAAGAAAGAAGTGCTGTCTCCCAGCAGAGCTGTACACAGACAACTCAAGCTCCCACTGTAAACCGTTTCCCACTGTTTCTCAGAAATTCAAGGAAATGACTCTCCTGGTATAATTTTTTTTTTTTTTCCAAAAGAGCAATTCAGTTGCTAATATCTGGCTACAGTTCAGATTGCTTTGTGGGGAGTATTAATGCTTTATGGCATCTTGGGGATATGGTTAATAGCTTTATCAGATAATTATAGTTCTGGAAACGATATGTGATGTCTGTTCAGTCATAGGGTTCTGAGATGCACCTCACAGTGCTCTTAATATTTTTTCTTCTCATCCATTTCAAATAACAAAGGATGAGTTGGAACAGATGTTTACACACTGTCCCTTTTGTCCTAGCCCAAAACCCAGACCTGCTTGTTCTCTCTCAAACCTTCAGGAATGCTCTGTGCTACAACCTCAACTTGGCTTTTCTCCAATGCTTGCACCTAGAAGAGATTTTTACGTGCTTCTTCCAAGGACATTTTACAGGATAAGGGACTCCTCTGCTTTTCTGAGGGATGAATTTAGAGTGGTGGATGTCAAGCCTGAATGCAGTGAAAACTTTGGTGCATGCTTGCTGCTGTATTCGGGTGGTGGAATAAAAGATCACTGTCCTTCTTGTCTACACATCCATATATCTTCTGTGAAGATTTTGTAACTTAGGCTTGAAAATATGAAACACAGGACTTAAAAGCAGCCTCAGGGACAGTGCTTTCTTCCTGTGTGGCAAAAGGAAGGCCGAGTCACAGTTTCTAAATATGATGGCAGTTATACTATTAGCAATAAGTGGGGTCATAAGCAGTAGGGAAGGAAATGAGTATGAGGGGGAGGTCTTGTCACTCAACCTTTTTGGGCTGGAAACATAATTTATTTTAAGATTAACTAGTTTTCATTAGAATACTCTGATGAAGTTCAACTTTAAATTAAATGCTTAGTTGAAGTGTAACCTCTTGCAGAAGTCCCTAAGGGCTAGTCAAGAAGTGGACAGCAACCTTTCACTAGCCTTTACAACTACCTCTTGTTCCATGTGACTGAGACAGTTGGGGAGATTTTATGCCCTAAAACAAAGCTTGTAAGGCAGGTTTTGCATGCTGTGCTTTGTGTCATGTTTGTTTTGGCCAGATTATATGCCACTTAGAAGAGAAAATGATTGTGATAGAGTATTTGTGCCCTTAGAAATATAAACTGATACACTTGCAGAGCCAGAAGATAGATTAAAACTTAGATGAGTCAGATATAAAATTCTCCTCCATCATCAAAAGAAGTAACATCAAGCCATGACCTCGGTGTCCAGACATACTGCATGCCAGAAGCAGAATTTAAATGTGAATAATCTCCTTGTTGGCTTGAAAAAAAAAAAAAAAATATCAACTTGCCAAACTCACAGCACGCAGCCCTCCTGTGCTGTACCACTGAAATGTGTAGGCAGGAATTGTCTGTTACTACTTTTGCCTTTCATCTCCCATTCATGCTGGGATGGGTCCCCGGTGCCTGTTTACTATTATAGGCACAGAACAGTCACACTTAAAGGGTTATCCTTCCTTGATAAACGTCCATAGTCTCCTCAGTGCCACCTTCTGCCTCCTGAACCTATGTAAGCACATGTTTTCCAAAGAAATATTTGAACTGTGATCCAAAGATAATCTGAACTTTTCCAGGGATTTGGTGGCAACTATGGAGAGACTTGACTTTAAAATTATGAACAGCTTTTAAAAAGGGGTTGAAACTAGATGGTCCCTTCCAACGCAAACCACTCTGTGATTCCATACCTGCACTCAGATATATCCCTTAACATAAAAGTTATAAGCCACACAGTGTCCCATCAGTCTGACAGAATATTTTACATCACAGCCTAATTAGGCCATGACCTTTTATAGAGTACAAAATATAAGATATGGATAGTAATTTCATATTAGATGTACAATTTTTTTTAAGTCGTGCTTTACTACTTATATAACAGCCATGCTTGGAAAAAAAAGTATAATTTTCTAACATTATTCCACCTTCCATAAATTTACTTAGGCAATTCAAGTGATGCATTTTATTATGGCATAGAGACGTTAGCCTGTGCTCAACTGCTATGTAATGATTATAAAATAAATATTCTTAAATCATTTGGGCACAAGGAAGCTTGAAAATAAAATTTTCTTAGATGATAACATTTTCATAGGCCTGGATCCTTCCTGGTGATTGGTCAAATATTTATTTATACATATGTATATTTTATATATTTATATAGACTTGTGTGCATATATTTGTATAAAAACATAATGGAACTCTTCTCTCTTTCAGTCAATCTAGAAATCCATTCAACTAGCTTTTAAGAGTTAATTTCTACTCTGTAAGTGTCCTGAAGCATTAACTATGGTTTTCAAAGTCCTTCTGCTCTTTCATAAACTCATCAGAAAAGAGTTCCATGCACCATCTTTCTTGTGTGATATGCTTGAAGGTGAAAGGTTTTTTTTCTCTGGGAAATACCTGTGTTTAAATTTGTGTCCTACTGCAAAATGTTTTATGAAGTTAAGTGATTTTATAAAATCAAGATAAATCAAATTTAGAATGTCAGTGTGTGACTAGTGTGACCTTTCCTTAAAAACTGTTGGAAAAATGATGGGTGGGAAATGGTTGAGCTTCTAGTCTTCCTTTTTAAAAGCCTTGAATTATTTTCCTTGATGAAGGACAAATTTTAAGTTGTACATCATCAAATATTGAATGTATTTGCTGCTTATGTAAAAGAGTTACTTCATCCAAGTGAGAAAGAAGAGATTAAAACAAGCAGGCTGCATTCCTAAATTCAATTGTTTTCCTAGGAGATGCCATGCAGCTTGGCAATAGATTGACACTGTGTCAAATCTGTTTCTTTAAAATTGCACTCAAACGAATTGCCCTCTAAATGTGTCCCTGAAAACTCTACTGGCTGATGCAGTACCTAATGAAATTAGTGAATTAAATTTCTGAGAAAGTATTATCTGAACGCATGAAGACCCTCCAAACTGTATCATTTGCTTGAGCATTAAATTAAGCAATCTCCTTTCCAAAGAGCTCTGAAGAGTTCTTAAAAGGGCCAGCAGTATGTCTTCTGCTCCCTCTGGAGGAAATCACATTTACTTTGCCTGTTAGTTCTCCACTCAATAATTGAACTCTTTGTGAAGGGTGTATCAACAATAAATTGATAAATCGGTGAGGATGCATTTTACTAAGGTAAAATTAGACCCATACCATGGGTCTTGAAATACATTGTGGCACTTGGTAAAAAGGTAATGGCTGATGTAATGAGCCAGTCACTGCTTGACAACACTAACTGGGGAGGATACTTGATGATGTCTTTGAACAAATGCAGTCAATAGCCAATATATCCTACTGAAGTCAGGTACAGCCCTTGTTTTGCTATCACTCTTTACTGGTGTGGACGCTGTGAAAAGAGATGCTGTATGTGTGGATATCAGATATAGATTAAAAGGCTACAGTTTTACCTACTCCAAAGTGGAGCTGGCTGTATAGAGGACAGCAAAGAGCCCAACCATGGATGGCCTGTCAAGGCAAGCCTGATATTAAAATTTAGTATATTAAACTGATAAGAAGAAAAGTAAGAAAATGCTACCACTCCTAGCAAATGCTCTCTCTTTCTGCTCTGATTCCTGGCATGAATAACATGATATGAAAATCTTGGTTTAAGCAGTATCTAAAAATATGCTTCCAGCACCAGGGTGGGCAATGCAGAGTATGGAAATGGGACTCCTTAAAGGTTTAGAAATATAAGGGAACTCTTTTCTCTTCCTTGTGATTAAAATATGGGCATTATTTTTTTCTGGTTGCTTGATTAAACTTTCCAAACCTGAGTGGCATAAAACAATTTGCACTTTAACTTTGTGCTGTTGTACACATTGAAACATGAACATGAAAAATATGTTGGCAACGAAATTCTGGCAAGGAATAATAATAGCTAAGTGTGATGGAACTTTGAGGCCCTAATTTGGGGCATTGGTGTTTGCCTGTGAATTATTTCAAAGGGTAATAATAGGAAAAATTATTTTGGCAGAGGAATGTGACATATTTCTCCAGCTTGGGGAGTCATATTTCATTTTATTATTTTCCTCTCTCATTGCTATCTTTGAAAATCTGGACTAGATTTGGGGTTTTCAAGGCTGGAAAACATAGGAGGAGCGTAATGGAATTTCATTTTTGCATATGAGAGATCTGTCATAGAGTCATAGGTTTGAAAAGGACTTTAAAGCTCATCTAGTTCCAACCCCACGGACTAATGACAAAGAGTAATGGGTTTAAACTTAAACAGTGCCTTACCACTCTTGCAGGAAATAATTTTTTCCTTGTATGAAGCCTAAATATCTCCCCAGTTTAAGTTTAAACCCATTCATTTTAAGTCCTTGTCATATCGTTACAGTCCCTGATGAAGGGTCCATTTCTGGCACACTTGCAGGCCCCCTTCATATACTGGAAGGCTGCTGAAGTCTCCACACAGCTTTCTCCTGTCTAAGCAGCCTGTTAGAGATTTATTTTATTTATACCAAAACATTTGGTAGTTGATGAGCATGGAGCTTCTTATGTGCTCGTAAGAACATACACCTACAGGGTTCTCGTAAGGAGAATTATATTTTTTTTTTTATTTTTTTTTTTTTAATCTGAAAGCACTGCCAATTAGCTATAACATCAGCAAATGAATAACAACCTGGAGAATGCTTTGTCTGAGGCAGATCTGGCAATGCTTTACAGAAATGCAAAAAAGCAGTAATTAAAATTAGCAGCAACAACTAGAACTCGCCTGATGTGATGCTGTCAATGAAATCAAGACAGCCTGAGCTATGATGACTTTTGAAGGTATTTGCATCAACAGTGACATTCATAGAGAACAGACTTGGTTTTAAGTTACTGACAGTCTCTAGTTCATGGAAATGAGATATTGGCAATCAAGAAGACACAGAAACCTAAAAAAACACCCATTTTTATTGATGAAAAAGTCATTTTTCCATTTTTACACTTGATGAGAGAGAAGCTATCTTTTTGGCCAGTGTAAATTACTGGAGTCAGATCAAATATCTTCCCCAAACGTGTGACCACTAAGCGCTTAGTTATGGTATTTGCTCAGCACCCACATATCTCCTGTGGATATAATGAGGATTGTGCCTATGAGAAAAGACTGCTACTCCTAATTTATTTAAAAAGGATTCCATTTCATCAATTGAAAAGTCTCCTGTAACAGCAACGCATACAAATACATTTTCATATATCTGTTTTGAGCTTTAAATAAATGCTAGCAAAACCTACACAATCTGATAGAAAATATTTGGTATTTGCAACAGAGCAAGAGCTGAAAAATCCATGTATCTTAAAATAGCTTAGTGTTGTTTTAATAAAAAGGATTCAGACTTGACAAGTTCTGTTACAAATAGAGGGAGTCTGACAGGTTTGTGTACTTTAACTACTTAAATAATTCATAAAAACTGTGGTCCAAGTGGCTAACAAATTTACTCTATGACACAGTGATACTTTATTCCATTATTAGTTGATGTTTCTTATCAAAATGCTTTTCTGTTCTGCTAGGCAATTTAAAATTAAAAGTTGACAGGACATGCTAATGAAATAAACCAATAAACATTTTCTGACAGGTGCAAAATACAGTACTTGTTTGATAAGATTATATTTTTGGAAAGTTTTGCTTGGTAAATCTAATTTGTGTCAGTTCAATATTGTCTTGAACATCTACACTTAATGTATTGAAAGCACCAGAAAGACTATAACCATTTGTTTAGCACAAAGTGTTCAATCTATAAGAATAAACTTCATGAAATTTAATTTTCTGAGCAAAAAAGACAAAGCAAGCAGAGCAGCAAAAACCTGTGTCACTTCTCCCTCTGAACAAAGAAGCAGGAAAGTGTATTTGAAAGCATTGAACCAGTGCTAGCAGCCACCTTGCAGGTATCATTCATGTGAAGAGAACTGCACAGGAGTTCAGGAGAGATTGTCAGACTTGCTATTGATTTCTTACACAGAATATTGAATATTCAGTTTAACACAAGGATTTGAATCAGCTGCACTGGCATTACTCCTTTTTTCTTTATTATTTTTTAATCAATATTCAGAGATCAGGCATACTGTAACTACAGGTGGTTGAAACTGTAACCTCAGAGAATGAAAATGCTTTGTTTGCCATAAGAGAAATGGGAAAAGCTTCTATTAAATGAAATAAATTGATGGGGTTTTAGCTGTTGTTCATTTTTGTGTTATCACTATTTTTAGTCCAACCACCCTGATACTCCAGCTCTTTTCTAGGCCAGCCCTGCAGAGACTTTTTGTGGACTGACAGGGTAACTGTGATGCCCTGAACATCCTTCAGGCCAGTGTTTAAGCCTCAACCTGCTTTCCCAGGGTTGACATTCTTGGAAGTATTTGAGACGGAGATGAGAGTAAAAGGGAACTTCTTCATTATTTATTTAAATAAACACTGTAGTTAATCTGAAGTCATACACTTATATTTGGGTGAGGCCGTAAAGGTCAGCAAATGAGTGCATCAGTTATATATTTAATTCCACATTTTTTTTTTTTTTTTTTTTTTTTTTACAGACATCCTTTCTGCTAAAGGCAGGAATTGGAGTAAAGTTAACCCTATTACCCTATTAATGTTTTTCTGATGGCTTTAGAGTACTACCGCTCCAGGGATATGCAGAGCAGGAGACTGATTTTAAAGGTGTTTATCACAGCTGCCTGTGTCAGGGACCCTGGAACAGCCTGGGATTGATCACTGCTGTGAGAGTCTTCACAACACTAGCCCAGGGGATTTTGACTGATGTAGTATACAGCTCTTAAAGAGTTTTGTTCTGACAAAAAGGTGTCTGATGTGACTTGGAGCATATTTGCGTATAGAACACGTAGTGTTCTATAGTCTGCAGTCTTGTCTTCTCTGAAGTAATGTACTGTTTTATGGACAGCAGAACTTTTAATTCTTTATTGTTATTTGGAATGAAATCATGAAAACTGAAGATTCCTGCAGATTTGTGTGACTGGCACATTTTAGAGTACCTCTGTGTTTATTTGGTTCTCATGAGCACAGGTTGAGGACACAACAGAAGAAACCAATGGTTCTGTATTAGCAGGTTCTGTAAATCTTTTCATGCTGTTTTAGTAGTGCCAGGCTCAATGTAACTAATGGATCGCTTGTGTTTCTATTGAATATCTCTTCAAACAAAGCAGCAATAATTGAGGCCAATAGAGACCATCTGAGATTTTTAGCTTGTTCTACAGAAAGTACTTGGTTGTATTGAACACTGTTTTGTAGTATCATCTGGCAGATGTGGAGTTTTAGTGATTACCCCAAAACAGTAACTTTAGTCTGTGTGTAAACTGCATTCTACAGGAAAGACTACAACTTCAAAGCTAGCTTTAATTCACGTAAATCTCTTCAAGGGAACAAAACCAGTGCAGAGACAGTGATCCGACTGTACTATGTAGCAGTTGCATCTTCCAAAGGCTTGTAGACCTCATTCTTAAGGCCATAGGGCCTCATCTTTCTGGCTGTAGTGGTTTGACTTTTAATTATTTTTTAAAATTGTTTAAATCAAGCTTGTTCGTTTGTTTAACATCTCTGTGTTATAACCACAGTTTGAATTTTTTTTTTGGCATTAAAAATAATAGAGAGCTCAGTCACAATATTTGGTTGAGATGCAAATAAAATTTGAATGTATTCCTTGCAGGATAGAAGTAATTTGTTCAGTAATAGTATAGGAAACAGACTTACTATTTTCCAGCTAATAACACTCACAGAGCTTGTACTGATTATACTACCATTATAAAAAACTTAAGTATACCTACCTCCTGAACTTCTGAAGCTTGGAACTCTGTCATGTCCTTGCACCAAAAAACAGAGGGTTATAATTTTGCTAAGAAAACAATACTTACCCATCTTACTCCATAATTCATTCTTTCTGCATTTGTTATTTAGTTTCCTTATTGTTATGCTAACTTTTCAAGCAAAGGCAAAACCTAATAATTGTCCTGAGTGGGCATTTAAGGCCTGCTCGGCTTTACCATTAGTAACCATAACAGGCCTTACCTGCATTTGGATACTAAGGTGTGCATGCTTCTGGAGGTCTCATTCTCTTTCCTTTAAGGAGTTTTGTGGAATTATTGTTAGGGTTGTTAATCTTTATAGGTAAAATAATAGGTTGGTGATAATAGCAAAGAGATGTCATCCGTCCCCTCTTTTCTGTGCGGTTATTTATTATGCTGCACATTGACTTGCTGCAGTTGTAACTGCTACATTAAAATGATTGAATTCCAAATATCACATCTTTATTATGTTTCCCATTATGGTTTACTTTTGAGAAGAATATGTAATGAACCCTATTCAAAACCAGAAGCAGTCATCTCTCCCAAGGCCTTGGCTCTTGTATTGGATTTCAGAAAAAATTGGTAATTAGTGGTCAGAGATCATTAGCATCTTTTCTGGGACTTGGAAATCTTGCACCCACTTTTTCTCTGCTGTCTAATTTACTGAAATTTTTGGGTTTTCTTTACACAAATACTCTGATAATGATCTAAATGGAGTAAATAAATGTAGACTAACCTCATTGCTAATTAAGCATGGTTAACAAGATATTGGGTTTATTATGTGCTGTCCCTTGTGTTTTCTATTGGTTTCTTATTGGATATCGCACAAAGCTGAAAAATCTTGCAAAGCTGAAGAAAAAGCAAAGTTGCTTATGATGGCACTCTTAAAACTGATTAACACCATACCTAGTTGGGATCACCAGCTGTGCTGCTGACTCATCAGATTTCTGGGCAGAACCTCACATGTGAATCTTTTAGCTTTGCAGAAGACTGATTGATGGATGTGAAACTAGAGGACCTTCTAGGCTTAAAAAACTAGAATCAGCAAGGTTGTATCTAATTAAAAGTAAGTTTTCTGGAATTATGATTTTTAAAACCGGGGTTAGTGAAGCATGTTTAAATTGAGACATCTAACTTAGTGCTGCAGCAGATGAGGATCTGATGACAATGCTGGATTATTAACGAGTAGTGAAGAACAGTGATTGCTTAAACTGTATCTGTCTTACATGCACAGGAAAACTGTACATCAAAATCATTTTTTGTCTCCAACTTCCCTCACAATTTGATATGAATGGATGTCTCAGTTCAGAAGTTGCAGCCTGAAATATCAGCAGTGATGCAAGGCTGAGAATCGTCCTGCCTGTCAAAGTTTTGTGAAAGATCTGAAATCCATGTTCATTTTTAAGCAGTACATGTGATGTTATGGCTTTTGGGTATTGGTTCTATTTACTTCTTGAACAACTTTGAAGCTTATTTTTTTTCTCCAAAGTGTAAGGGGAATATTTCTCAATTTTGTATGATGAAAGCTCAGCAAACCCCATATCCATATGGGATATTTTTAGTCAATTATTTTTCTGATTTTTCCTTTCTTCAGCTCATAAGTTTTATGTTAGCTTCAGCTTTATCCATTTTACACACCAGCAAGCTTTGCAAATAAATACTGATGGTTAAGGAGAGTTACTGATCTATTCTTAAGTCTAGCTTGATAGCAGTTGTAATGCTAAGGCTGTCTGTATCACATTGATCTATGTTAGATTAGAAGCTTATTCCTTGTAGACTACTCATTTGTACACCTTTCACACATACAGTTATGAAGCAGCCTGAACTTTAACAGGTATAAAAATAAAAATTGGCTGTATTTATCAAGCTTATTGTTACTTTTATTTAAAAAAATTGAGCCTATGCTAAATTGAGCAACATAGTGCTGCAACAGCAGTCATGAAGTACAGACCAGACAACTCACAAGAGGTTATTTCAGGTACATATTGCTTATTATGATGCTTATTATCACATGATTGCTTATTGATGATTGCTTATTAATTGCTGATTGCTTATTATTACATATTGCTCTATGATGGGGAAGAGTCTTCTAATCTTCTGCCAAAATGTTCGCTATTATGCAGGTTTTGTGGCAACAAAAACTGCAGAGGTTTTATATATACATGCTTTATTCTTCTCTGGAAGTAAAAATCATTATCTCTTGCTTTTTGGAAATCTCATTTCCAATTATATCACTGTGATCTTTGGATTAATTAGTATGTAGTCTTCAGCCTCAGCATTTTGACCCAAAAGTGTGTAGCTCCAAATACCATATACAAACATTTCTGATATATATCATTCTTAGCAATAGTAGCAAAATATCTGCACTAACTCATGTTCCATTTTAGTACAAGGATTAAGGAAGACACTTTTGGGCAAGTGTGGTTAGGTAAGGATTAATATGTTTCTGTCTGCACTCTAAATACACACTTCTAGTATTTAAAATAGCTTTCTTTGCACAGCTTCTGCACACTTTTTGTCTTTCAGGATGTGAAACAATATGTGAAACACCTATCAAAGAGGAATTCTGTTATGGTTCTGAATCCCTGAGTAGAAGTATCTACATAATTGCGTCCGAATTTTGATACATCATGGATTTTTATATTCTCATAAAAGTAGCTTAAACTGTTGGCATCTCTTACAGCATGGTACTTATGAAAAGCCTAGTCTTACAGCTCTGGATATAATTAGCTTTGGAGTTCAAACAACATTTCTTTGGCCACAAGCGGCTGTGTGGTAGTCTCCAATATACTTCTACCCTGACATTTGCCAAAGAGCTGTTAGGACTGTGTTGAAAACAGGATCACTCTGCATTTTCTGCATGGTTGGTTTTTTTTGTTGTATTTGGGGAGAAGATAATTTTGAAATTTGGATGTGCCTGTGTCGGGTGGAAATCTGAAATTTGAACTACAGCTGGGGGTTTTGTCACCTTTAAATGAAAATTACTGCATACTTCTATATGTTTGTACACTAAATACACAGGAACATCTGCAGCAGTCTAAAGCACCCAGCTCACGAAGTAAAGCAATGTTACTTCTGGCCATTGGGCATTATGAAATTGAAAATGAACTTCCAGAACAACACAGATATGCCAAAATAAGAGGACAGATTCCTGGAAATGACACAGCTATCAGCACTTGTGGATAAAATTGAGGAGAGAACTTTGTAACCTGCAGTTAATAGGCTTGGCTTTCAACTCCTCTTCTGCATAAGAAAGAAAACTAGAAATGTGTTGCCAGTATCTCAGCCTCTTTTTAAGTTTTTTGTGATGATATATGAAGGATGTATCTGAGCTTCAATTGCTGGAGCATTTTAATTGCTAACTGCCTTGTACGCAGATGTGACTTATTCTGCGAGAACCACACAGTTCAGCTGAAACTGCAGCTTTATGTTTCTAAAAAGCTCACTTCAAAGGCTGTTTTACACATCTTCATGTGAAAGGTAAGCTTTGCTAACTCGTGCTCTGTAGCTTAAAAAAAGAAAAGATGATGCATCCAGTTGTCAGATGTCACCTAATCATTATGGAAAAAGAGAATTGTGCGCAGCATATGGGATTATTTTATGCAACGTGTCACTGTGTGTTATTTTCATTGTTCAGGATTTACCTTCTTGCTAAAAAAGTGCGATTTCCAGTAACCACAACATCCTACTGCTGCCAAAGCTGGGAAGCAATGCCTACTGCTTGACTATCAATCCTGATACAGAGTTATTCAGTGTCATACCTGTCATCCTCGTCATTCCTCCATCAGTCTCGCACTTCTGATGTGAACAGACAGCAACTGGGCTAATCCATGGTGGAGTGGGATGCTGCACATTTGTCATGTGGAGCTCTGGGCAGCTCAGCAAACTGGGTGGGCTTGGAGTGATGCTGTCAAATGTCTTAATGTTTCTAAATTATTGGGATATATTTTGAGTTGCAGATGATTTTGCAAAAAATGTAATCTCTTGAGAAAAAAGTATCTGTGGTTGGTATCTGCTAGAAGCAAATTTCTAGCATTTCTGAGGGAGCTAATTAAGAAAATCTGTTGTTTTGCCTGTTAAAGTGCTGAAAATCAGTGATGTAAAAAAAAACCAAACCACAAAACCAAATCAGACTAAAACTTTCTGCATCCTCATGCTTTTGAGAAAAGGAGTTAATTTCATTAGGAAGCAGTCTTTGTATTCCTTCTGTTCTTGTTTGACAATCCCTGCTATTTTTCCAAAGAATGCACCTTTGAGAAACTGTAGTTTAAACATATGGAAAAAGAAAGACCCTGTCTTAGGAGCAGGAAAGGGGTAGGACGTGTCCTGACAACTCTGATAAGGAGGTTTAGAGCAGATGCTGGAATGTCGAGATCAAAAGGTTCCTAAGCCTGTCTAGCTTAAATCTTGCTTAAGTGGGAAAGGAGTTAGATGATGCGTCTGTGAAAGGGAGAACACTGAGATGGGTCAGGCACTGCAGGAAATATATGTGGGAAAATGAGCAGAAAAGATCTTGCCTTAGTAGACCTTAAAAGTTGTTACAAGAAATTGAAGATTTCTATATCTTATGTTTGTTTCCTTCTGGCAGAATAATTGCAGATGTATCCCATGTGGGATCAATTATTTCATGCTCAGATATTTGTATCAGGGATCCAGCCTTCCAGCCCCATTAATAATCCTTCATTGAATTTCTTTCTTTTTGATTACAGAGGTTTGTCCTTGTTTGTTTTTTTTCTTGTTTATTTTTGTTCAAGAAATTATTGAAAAGTCCTTCACAGAGCAACACGGTTTATAGCTGTCACTAAATTTCAGTGTCAAAAATAAGAAAATCTGCTTCTGAACTCATTCTGTCTTCAGTGATACCACCTTTTTTGATTGGATCCCTTTGTCCACAGAAGGGGAAGATTTGCTCTGGAAGGCAGTAACTGAACAGCCCTTCCAGAGATCTGAGTGGGGCCCAGGCATGGCCACAGCTCAAGTCAGTAAAATCAATAGTGGATTATGTAAAGTGACAAATATTACAAAAGGTCTGTGTTCTGTGGCTCCACCTGGCACCTACAATTCATAGGTACTTTTCGCCTTAATTTCTTTCTGCTTCAGCTCTTTGTAAAATATCTGCTCATCACACAGCTCTGTTACAAATACATGTGTTTACAGAGTACTTGGATGCTACTTGTAATGCACTCCAATGGACTAAAATATTTATTTCATTATTATCCTAATGTAAAGAGCTTGCAATAAATTGCATTTTGGTCATGGATTTGGGTACAAGAAAACAAACCCCAAAAGATAATGTAAGATCTAAAGGCTGGGTGTGTTTTGTTTTGTTTTGTTTTCTGATGTGGGCATTGCTGCTTTGCTACCTTGAGTGGAAGAAGCCTTGGTGTAGTAGTTGGCCATGCAATTAAGGCTTCTTCATAACATGGAAAAGTCTTCAAAAGCAATTATAATTCTGCTGGAACTTCTTGTTTGTTTAGCCCTCAGTTTAAGACAGTCATTTAAAAATAAATGTGCCCATGAGATATACACAGCCACAGACTGAATCAGTGCATCAAGTATTTCCATACAGGTTTTTTATTTTTGTGGGAGAAAAAATGTGTATGTGTACACATACAGCCAGACAAGTAAAACTTGCATGCGAAGTGCAGAAGTTAAGTCTTGATGCACATACTTCATGGACGTATTTATTGTAAAAACATAAAAGGATAAATTTGAATTCTGTGGTGATAGGATGCTTTATGTAAAATCTAAAACAATTACACTACTTTCATGGGCTTGTAGAAGTATTTAACTTGGATTTCACAGAACAGATGTATGAAATTAACAGTGACTTACTTG
The DNA here is from genome assembly GCA_024733675.1 of Psilopsiagon aymara. Classification (NCBI taxonomy): domain Eukaryota; kingdom Metazoa; phylum Chordata; class Aves; order Psittaciformes; family Psittacidae; genus Psilopsiagon; species Psilopsiagon aymara. Next base: position 24,197 of record JANRGW010049522.1, read on the forward strand.
ATAGAAATAACCTGAAATATCATACTATTTAAAATCTGGCAGTCAGGAAGCATGTACCACTAGCATGGCAACAAATGCACGGCCCACGGAGGGAAGTCATTATGCTCCTTGTTTCTAGATTACACATTTATGCGCTTATGGAAGTTGACTTCTAAACCACTTCCAAGTGTGATTCACTTCCCAGTGAATGAATATCTTTCTAGTGGATGTAACAGGTCTCGGATGTGGTCCTGGCTCTGCAGCGATTTCAGGTGTGGAGGGCGGGGGTACTCTTCAGTATGTACAGGGTATGCATGTTCTGAGAGCTAGCAAAGAGGGATAAAAAAACTCATGCATGAGTAATCTACCCCGAAGTATTAACCATCATAGCCAGCCTAGTCATCATGTCCCAGGAATAAAAGATGTGAAACTAATCAGTGGAGAAACTAAGACAGCTGATACGTGAATAATACTGGCAACAATTGTGTTCCCCTCTTGCAGTGCAGTGGCACTGAGTGCTGCCCAGCAAAGACCAGGGGATTTACATTGTCATAGTCATTATGGTGTTTTTTATTTATTTTTTCTTAGTAAATTTTTTGTATCTTTTACATCTTATTCATTATGCATTTATGCATGTAGAATTCATCTTTAGCCTTCTGAAATGCCTTGAAATTACTTGGTCTTTTCCTTGGGCCTTAGGCTACCATGGCAAATCATTGGTACCCTGCTTCTCCATCCACCCAGCATATTAAGATAAAGCAGCCCTCAATATCTGACCCCTTCCTGCTGCTAAACCCTGGGCAAAAGTGAGTGCTTGTTGGAACAGGACAGGACAAAATGTTTCCCTCCACCTTCTCTTTTCCCACTTGCTTTATGATTTAGCAAGCCCTTACCTGCTGGCATGTGACAGAGTAGACCTCTGCAATGCTGCACTTTGCCAAGGAGCCTCTCTGACACCTAAGAATTAGGTGACCCTGCTACTTTCAGGCTCTGAGTCAAAGCAATGAACTACACACAGACAGTAGGAATACAAAAAGCATCCCAATATTAATTTTGTTGCAAACCAGACAAGGGACCAGTGTCACATATATTTAGGATATTTCCTCCATTCTAATTCAGGTTTTTGTCTTTTATCTTTACAAAACCAATTTAAATTATACAGATGTGCTGTTTCTTGCAAGAATGTTTTAGGACTACAGTCTTCAAGTGAAAACCAGAACCTGCTTATAAGAGACTGTTTTCACCAAGAATATCTCACTGGGACAAATCATACACTTCTGTATTTCATGTGCTTGCCAATCAGCTTGAAATTCTACAGTGAAACTGAATGACTGAAGGATGTTAAAATCAGTGAACTTTGAGTAAAATAACCTTATAGTTTTTAATACTAGTTCTGTCTACTTCTTCTGTATGTATGGTGCCCATTTGATACCCTTAGTATTTCATACTAAGTGTACTCTTAATACAATAGCACACTTAAGAGGATTAAGCAACGATTTTTATAATAAAACCTCAGGTGAGCATTTCTGGCATACGTAAATGAAATTGCATTCAAAAGGACATATTTTTTTCATTAAACTTTCATTTATCATATCTTTCTTGCTATTTATCTTGCTTCCCCTCTCTTGTCATATTGTGACTACCTTTTTGTATTGATTAATTGCATCCAGATATTTGGATGAATTTGGGTGATAGGACTGATGGCTTTATGTTTATGAATACTCCGAAATCCAGATGTGCTGAAAATATTCTCAGAAATGTCTCTAGTACAGAGGTTTCTTAAGTAAGAAATTCTTCAGGTTTTCATTCACAATAATGCATCTTTGGAATTTCACTTTTATGAAAAAGGAATTTCCAATTGAATGGACAGTAGCATTAGAGATAGCTCTTTCCTAAACTTTTAGTAAAATTTCTCATAACATGTGCTAGGAATATAATCTTCCTTAAATTCTATGTTTGTCTGCATCAATGTCCCGTTACTATTTTTATTTGTAACTGGAAGGACACTTACTTGCCACACATAACCATGAAATATTTGCAGATAATGCCAGGAATTGTTTAAGGAAGGGAATATCCTGATAATTTTTTAAGTGGTGCTGATAACGAATGGTTATTTAGTGAATAATAGAATAAAGAAGTAAAAAATTTAGTCCTCATTCAGAAGTCTTATTAAACACAGGGGTCCTAATGACTAGGAACATTTATAGGTTCTTTTTTTTCGTATGGGAGCTTGTGCCATCTGCTTGGGAAAGAATCATTGATTTGCCTTCAGATCTTTTACCCAAAGGTTGAAGATGCTTTGGCAAGAGGAAGCAACTGTAATCCAAATGCTTTGTGCTGTAAATGCTACCTGAATTGCAGTGTTCAATCACAAGGTGGCAGTTATGCTTCACAGATTAAAAAAAAAAAAAAGTTTTTTCCTCCTCTCTGGCTTGCTTTTGGTCCAGCTCCCGAAAATGCCAGTGTGGGTCTCCTGGCTCAGTTAACCTCTTTTTTCCTAGGAATAAATATTTTTCACATACTTGAAAGAGGAATTCTTGATATACCCATAGATTTCAAATCTGAATCAATCCTGTAGTGAATACATACAGAAGAACTATTAATAAAGTAAGGTCAAGTCTGCTTTAAACTAGATGTGGTGGGAGAGGGGGGCATCATTCCATCCCAACACACCCAGTCAGTTGCCAACACCTGTAATAAATGCTTGGAGCAATGCAGAGATATTCCAGGTGGAGAAAATGAACATGAGCTGGCAGTGTGTGCTTGCAGCCCAGAAAGCCAACAGTTTCGTGGCCTGCATCAAATGGAGTGTATCCAGCAGGTCGAGGGAGGTGATCCTGCCCCTCTACTCTGCTCTTGTGAGACCTCACTTGGAGTATTGTGTGCAGTTC
>JANRGW010049523.1:0-17064 GCA_024733675.1 Psilopsiagon aymara
AACTGCGGCAGCTCTTTTACGAGGGGGAGGTGGGTTAACAAACTGCGTGGCTGATTTACAGCTTAAACCACGACAGTATTACTACCAAATCCGTAGTTAACATCCCCAGGATGTGGGTCACCCCCCAGTCACTGAGCACACACAACAGCAGAACCCCACAATCAGGGGATCTCTCTGAGTGCCATGCACTGTACTGTATGGAGTTCCTCCATAGAGGAACATTTCCCTCATTAGAGGATCACAGTCTGCCATGGCCCTCGGTAGCCACCAGAGTACATTCCTCTGGGGTCATCACTCTCCTTGTTGGCAACATCACACCATATTGTAACCCCTGCAAAGCAAGGATCACACCCACAGCCCAAAGATTCCTGACCTCCCCATGCAATCTGCACATGGAGTTGAACTGCTGAGTGACAAAGGTGCAAGAAGAGCAGCACTCATTTACAATCTTGCAACCCCAGCATGAAGAACAAACTGCAGGCAGAGAGGAAGCAGGCGCTGCCGGCAGCACATGGGAAGCTTGCTACAGGAGCATACAAAGGTATGCTTTTTTCTACAACCATGTTATTAAGGAGGTGTTTCAGAGATCTGAGGTCCATAGGAAAGCAATAAGTAGTAATTAATTAGATAATGTGTGCTACACGTAGCTTAGGAACAGAACAGCAAAGGATGAAGAGGTAATTGTCAGAAAATATAGGGGAGAAAAGGAAATAGAAGAAGAAAAAAATCACTGCACTTTGGCCAGATACCTTAGGGAGTAAAAAAGCTCTTAAATCCCACAGATTTCAAGATAGGCAAAAAATCTGTTGTCATGAAGGGGTCCACATATGGACGGACTGGGTTTACTGAGGGCTATTTGTCATGTGTCATGCTGCAAGTTTGGATTCCTTGCCTTCTTGGAGGCGTCCAGCATTCCAAAGAATCAGCACACAAAAGGCTTAGAAAGCCACAAATCAATCTTCAGCTCAGGGTCAGCAACACCATACCTGTTAGAACAGAGACCAAGCCCCTGATCTCTGCGTAAATCCAAACTTCCCCCATACTCAGCAAGAAACCTCTCCCCCTCCCTTTTCCCTGCCGCCCATCCCGAAGGATGGGGATGAGGGCAGTCCCTGCAGTAGCAGTCCTCGGCCCCCACTTTGCCACACTTAAGCCAATTCCTCTGTCGGGAAGAGGATACGAACACGGAAAGCCTGTGTAATTTATGTGAGCAGTAAAACATCCAGATGAAAAGATTACTCAGTACATTAAAACATAATTATGGCCAGTTAGGAAGTTAAAGCACAAGGATAATAATCTCAGATGTCCAGAAGACGGAGCATTCCAGTTTGGCTTTTAGCACAGCACATGGCTGCTGCCCATGAGCATGACAGCAGACAGACCTTTATGAAAAGGACAGAGGAACATTCAGAGGTGTTTGGCAGGGGCAGCTGCTTGCAGTTATTTTGTTAAAACCACACGTTCATGTCACCTGCAAAGTGCAATTCTCAAGGTTGTTTTTCTCAGCCTGAAGAACAGCGGGAATCAAAAGCTTAAGAGAAAACAGAAAGATCAACGAAAAACAGCCCACACCCCAGTGGAGGGCTCAGCCCTGCACTGACTCATGCAAAGATTAGATACCAGGAGCAGTTTGCAACCGCAGCCAAGCAGGACACACAGTCCTGCTGTTCCCGGAAAACAAAAGCCAGAGTGGGACAAACTCATGACTTCCTAGGGATGACTCGGGGCGAGCTCCCACCTCACCAACAATTCTTCCTTCCCTTCAGAAGAAGCCAGCGTGTGTTCACAGCACACCACCATCCCCAAACCACTCCAGGTCTGCCTAAGGAGACAGCTTCCCACAGTGCTTTCCCACCAAGTCCCAGCATGCTGGATTTGACCATGCTGCTGCCTTCAAAGCATCTCATCAGCACCGTCATACTACAGATACCCTTAAGCAACAATGAATAAAGGTTAAACCTATTGCATTTAACAAGCAAGCCCCTGATCTGGTGATAGGAATAAGCCTCCAAAGGAAATCAGCCTTTTTATTAAAAGCCCGTAAGTAGGGGAAGGACAGACACACCACCTCCTTCACCCTTCTCAACTCAATACCACCAGCATAAGGCAGTCAGGGGATTGTAGAAGGTTTTGTTCAGTTTAATGAAATATCAGCTGAAATATCTGCAGAGGAGCTTAAACCCAAACTCAGACATGCAGCTCACAACCTGCCCCGCTCCCTCGTAGGGAGACTGAAAGCAAAATGAAACCAAATGATGAGAGGTTAATTAAGCCACAAAACAAACCAAGACTCCAGCCAGCAATACAATTACCTCGGAGTGCCCTCCACCGGAGGAAGGTCTGCAAGAAGTGCATGCTCTTCTTCCTCAGTCCCGGAGGAGGTGGCAGCATTAGCAGGACCAGGTCTGCTCCACCACTCACTCACCAACACTCCAGCATTCGCAGCCTCCTTCCACCTCTTTGCACTACCTTGGTCCAGCCTTCTGAAGTGTACCTGGGTCTGCTCTGCTAATCACTGATGCAGAGTCTGGGGCTTCTCTCTCTCATTCTCTCTCCCTCCCCAAATAAGCAATTAGCATGAATAATTACAGCTCTGATAATAATACCCAGCCACCTTTGAGCAAGAGGGAAAAGACTGTTAATTAACTCTTTCTTAGGGATCAGAGGAGGTTGAAATAGCACAAGCCTAATTATCTTCTTCTGGGACACTTCCTGGCTATCAAGAAGCCTTGGAAAGAGTGGGTAGCAGAGGTTAAGTAGCATCCTTTTAGAAACCTCTCCATCCAACCCAATTTTATGTGTCTGCTTCCCGAGTATTCATTACATGTGCAAATTTACACGAGGGGAAAAAGAACCCACAATTTCCCCATTGTGTGCTTAATGGGCAGCGGGTATCCATGCACAGACCACCTGCAGCATTATCCCATGATGAATGTTTGGCCACTGGGGACTTCGAATCCATTCCCCATTCCTGTGCACAACACAGAGCCACTACCTGGCTGGGGGCTACCAACAACTGTACCCAGGGCTCAGGAGAGCTGACCCCAGGATTGAGGGGGGAACTGATGGCCACCCTGCAACAGCACGTAACCATAAGCCAAGCACACAGGCACTCCTACCCCAAGCTTTCTTCCTGCCCCAGCCCCCCGGTCACAAAGCTGGGGGGGGATACGCATAAATAATGCAAGAGATGACTCAAGCTCAGATCAGGAGGGAAGCTGGGGGAGCACATTTAAGAGTGCCTTTGCATCGAACTGGCTTGATCCCCTTCCCAAAGCCTCTCCTGGCAGGCAGGTGGGACAGACACATGTGCACATCCTGCCCCAGTTTCTTCTAAGAAGCAAAACACACAACATACACCATGGCACAAGGGACTTAAAATGAGCTTAGAGACTAAACCAACAGATGGTGTCCCTCTGCAGTAACTGCCCCAAACCTCCCGAGGCACGGAAAGGTGATAGGGTTTATCCAGTTGCTATAACATACTCTCTTTATGTTACCAGGAAAGTGATTAATAGAGTTATTATACAATCCTGTCATGCTTTAATGCTATTGCAGTGTCTGGAGATGTTATTAGAGAGTGCCGCAGCATAAGCGTTGCGTATGCTGTCCTCCAAGTGCTCCATTCTCTTATTAAGAGAGCACAGGTTTTGTTAACATCTCCTCTTGCATACTCCGCTGACCTGAAATGTTTGAGAGGGGGAAATCACTGTTTATGAAACCTCCTCACTAGAAGTCTTAGAAAACCTGCTGAAACTTTGATAGGTCTCCGAGCTTTTAAGCATTCATTTGCATACTGCTAAGGCTCTACATAATAATTCTTTCATGTATGACATCAAGGTGCTCAGGGGACTGCATAATATAATAAAACACATTAAAATACAATAAAATATTTATCTAGATAATAATTGGAAGATTTAATGATTTTGTCAGTGGAGCTTTACCAAGCAGTTCTATATAATGTGTATTTTACACTTCCTTACTACATACACTCTTTTATTCCAGAACTTTTGGGAGGAGGATGTCTTGAAAAATGAGAAGGTAAATATATTCTTATAGACAATCTGAATCCCACAAGTTATTATGTGCACTAGTTTCCCTGGAACATGAATAATTCCATAAGCCTCAAGTAGACTAAGCAGTGGTAGAAGGTGAAGATTATATATTAAGACCCAGTCTTTGAAATCATAACTATTAATAAATAATATGACCACTACAGCTTCACAGTTATGATACTGGGGTCTTAAAATGCTGGTTTACTGTGATGTGACTGCACCTGGTGTACCTGCACTTCTGGTGTGGCCCAGTACGAATTCAAGACATGGTTGAGTGTGAAAACGAAACGGGGCTTGGATTTCATTTTTACTATGAACTAATCCCCAAGGCAGCGAGTCCAACCTCTGCTCTGGATTCTTTCCAGCTTATGTATTATCCTCAGCAGCTCTGACCCAAGCAAGTTATTTACGTGCTATTAATGGACATGGGAGGCACACACTATGATCCTGCAGTCAGAAACAAAACGTCATTCCCATAAGTTGAATGTGGCCCCAGATTGGGAGGCCTTCAGACCCCATCACGCTGTAGTGGGCAGCCCTTGCCCACAGGGAACCACTGTTGCCCACCTGAGAGGTGTTCAAGACTTTGGATCATGCTCAAAGTTTTATGATGCACAGACAATATTTCGAGACAGTGAACTGGTTTACAAGCAGGGACCTGAGCATTAAAAACACAGACATGGGGATGTTCAGAGGATTGAAGCTTTGTGGCTCTGTCATCTGGCCCAAAGTCTTAAAGATGGGATTTGATGAACACTTTTTGGTTACTACTGAGCTTCCTAAACAGCGAGCGATGCAGCCTGTTGTACTCTGCTCTGTACGCTCAGCACCAGCTGCCTTCAAGTGTTATTTCACTAGAACTTCCAGCACTTTCAATTAACATGTAGAAAAAACATCAGTCACTATGTCTTCCTGACAAATAATTGCTTTCCCTGGCTCCTTTCCTCACTATTGTGAGCATTCATTTAATTTATGGACCCATATAAAAAACAGAAACCCAGGCTAATGCTTCATCAGCTTCCTAAGCATAAAGTAATCAGCTTTCCCAGCACCTTTGGTGGGGAGGAGGGAAGTTGGACAAGATGAAACAGTGGCTCATCCAGCAATAGACAGGGAGCTTGCAGCAGGGTGAAGGACAGGCTCAGACTCTCTAAGTCACATCTGCAGGGCTGGGACATGAGCAGTGGCCCCCAGTCCCACTGCAGTGGGATATGCCTGCCTATCCCTTGGCAGAGCCTCCCACGGTCCCACGCTGTGCAGGGTGCCTGCACCAGAGGCAAGAGATGAAAGGGGAAGGATGCAAACATCAGAGGAATGGGGAAGATGGTGTCATAAAGAAAACACAGTTAATATCTTGCTAATTATTCAGACCTCAGGCCTGCCCTAGCCAGCAATAAGGGCTTCAAGCAGGAAGCACAGCCAAGGATGCTTGGGGAGGGAGGAAGGTGCCTTCCAGAGAGGGAAGGACCTACCAGTCCTCCCTGAGTGACCGGCTGCAGGTGGTCCATGGATGCTGATGCCCTGGAGGACAGGCGAGGGTTCAGGTGTTGCAAGCACTCATCTCACCCAGTTCAAAACACAACCCCAGTACAATCACTGCTAGGTACAAATTCACTCTGCATGCATCCACTAGCACCTAACCAGAGCAGCAAGCTCAGGGGCACCCCACCACACCTGCCCCACCACCGGCACAAGCCCCTGCTATGTGCAAGAGGGTGTCTGAGCACTGGGTACAGAAAACTTCTTTGCACACATAGCTTCAGAGAATCCAGGTAAGAAGCAACACCGCCAAAAATCAAACAGCTGAAGAAGCTATGCCCAGGTGATCACAAAAACATGATGCTCTGTGCTTTGAGGTGGTGCAAAGGGCTTGCAGGGAAAAGCAAAGAACTGTGAGCCTCAGCAGAAATGGGGGTTGTGCTATTATACCCCAGTACCAGGGGAGAAGACTAAATAATTAATCACAAAAGCAATGGAGTGTTAACAAGCTGAGCAGGATCAAACCGCATGAAAGATGCAAAGCTCCCCCCACACCCCTCTTTGGTGTGCTGACGAGCTTCATTTTAATAACTTGACTACCAAAGCCAAGAGGAGGATACGCCACAAACAAATTAATGGATCCCAGCCCATCACGACTTGGGTTTGTGCTGGGGATCAGCTTGATACCTGCTTTGCCACCAAAGCATGGAACCAGTTCAAAACTGTGTTTTGCACAGGGGAGAACTGGGAGAGCAAGGTATCCTGGGCTTTAGGTGGTCACATCAAGCCCAAGTGTGCAGGCAGGGACCTTCTGCATGTGTTGCCCCACAAAAGCCACCATTTGTGACTTTAAGGGAAAGGGGATCATGCATATGGAATGGGAAAAGCAAATAAATAATGCTGCTTCTGTGCCATCCCTAAATAGCAGAGTCTGACTATGCAGAATTGAGCAGCAGCATCCAGTAAACTGGAGCTGACGGGGATAACAGCCTGCGTGCAAGATAGGAAAAGAAATACATGAACAGGGCTTTGACAGGTTGAACTGATAGGCAGAGTTCTGCAATCTATCACTGATATGCTACAATCTGACAGGAAATAAGGATCCTGTTTAATGGCCCAGAAGGATTTAGGGGTATTTGCACACACAGTGCAGGACACATGCACACACCACCTTCAGGGATCCTCTCCAGGAGTCTGGTTTGGCTCTGGTGTCTTTATCCTGTAGAGTCTGAATAGGCTGATTCCTTTGCAGATGAGTAGGGGAACACAATTCAAGTCAGACAGTGAGATGGGCTCTTCTAAAGCATCTGTGTGATTGCAGGGCATGAGCCTCATGAAAAAATCCATTCCCTGTAATAACACCCTTAGCCCTCTATCCTCTACCGTGACATCAACACCACAAACTACAGTTAAATTAAGGAAAGTCATAACCTAAAACCAATACACATACTTACTGCATTTCCAATCTCCAAGAATTATTTCATAGTGCTATGGGTACCAAAACACCCCATGTTATCTTTAATCCTGTGTATGTTATCAGAAAACCACACCAGACTGAGACTGCTTCCTCTGCCTGCATCTCTTACTAACGCTGGAAGAGAGCAAAGTGAATTTTGCAGGCTTCTCCTCAAGGCACGAAAGACACCAACAGGGTGACAATTTACTTGGGACAAGAACCCTACAAACAATAGGATGCTGCAAGATGTGTTTGCCGTTACAGAAGATGGTACCATACATAGTGCAGGCTGGGGCAGGGAGCTGAGGCACAAGTCAGCAGTTCAGATTTACTCAGGCACTTGACGGCTGGGAGAGGTTTTGCTGCAACACTTTAATGATACATGGGCTGAATATTTTGCATTTCTGTGCTTAAAACCTCACTCAGCTGGAATGGGGTTGTGTCCCTTGTGGTACATCACTTACATCAAAATCTCCCCCGCTTCTCAGCATGACTTTCATGTCATCTCCCCCAATTTAGATAGCAGAGGTGTACGTATGTGTGAGGATAGACAAGAAGAAGAAATAGCTTTATTATACATTCATTGAGCTAGAAGTGTGGAAGATGCCAGCATATGAAGGGTGCAACTGATGTGGAAATGCATCTCTTTGAAAAAAGGGAACTGAACACCAAAACTGGTTCAGTGCAGCTAAATTGGTCCCCTAAGGGCCAGTGGTAACAGAAACCTTCAGTCCAAATAAGAACAAGTGAAATATTCAGCAAACAGCATTTGATGCTTATGTGCAGGGGAAAAAAGTAGTGCAGCTGTTGGAAAATGGAAATAACATGTTACCCCAAGCTACAGTAGAAATGGCAGATGAAGGGAGGTTTTGGTAACTCCCAACATCTCCCAAGAACATGGCTAAAGCCGGTGATGGAGGTTCTTCCACTGGTCCATTACACTGACCCACTACTCAGACCGGTCATGCTGGGTTCCATCCAGGTACCATGGCTCTAATTCACATTCCTTGTGGTGAGGAGACACTGAGCATGGACCTGAAATGGGCTCCAAAGGAGTGACCACAAAGAATCCAGGCTCTGACCCACAGGAGTGGGTGAGAAGGACATGTGTGAACAAACTTCCTCCTGTGACCCACGGCTGCTTCTGGAGACCTTGAGCTTCAACAGGATTTTACAGCTCCTTTTGGAGAAAAGACAGCACGAGATGGACAACCTTAACTTAGACCTGGCTCAACACTTCAAGGTTCAAAATGCTCAAGCCAGATTATGGGTGGCCAACCCAGGGTTTGCAAAGAAGCCCCTAGACAAAACAGGTCTTGAAGCAAATCCCAGGCCAATGCAGTCAGAGAATCCTTGAGACCATGGTCCTTGAACCACGACATAAGTTCACATCAGCTTTTAAAGGCTGATGATATTCATGCTTGGGTTGAACTTCATCTGATGCCTAGAAGTGGGAAAAGCACCAAGCTCGGTTGGTTATGTCCCTACGGATTACAGCAAGAACAAGCCCAAGACTGCAGCCAATCCATCTGCATTAACCAGCAGTAACATGTATGTGCTGCAGGGTTAGGGGCTGTGCAGGGTTTACTGCACCCCCTGAGGTTCCCAAAATTCAGGTGGACCTGGCCACTGAGGCTTTAACCATCAGTGCATCTCCTATGCTGCTTGCAACCAGCCTACTCCACTGTGCCAAATGATACCACTGTAGCTAGACAGACACACAGACAAAGCCTGAACCTACACAACAAAAGCTCAGCTCTTGACTGTTTTCCAAGAAAAATCTATCAGAAACACTAAAATCATTTTAATTTACCCTATGAGGGATGTTAAAATTGCTTTTTGTTGGTCAAATCACTCTGTTTTATCCTCTCTATAGATTTCTTTGGGGCTTTTTCCCAGAAATGAATGTATAAACAGGATTAGGACAAAGGAATGTGGGTGCTCTAGGACCAAAATGTCTTGAATCATTTTAATATCTATTATTATCATCATTGCTTGAAGACAAAACTGTAAGCCACAGCTCTTGCCAGGGCAGGGAGGCAGCTCATCAGAAAACACAAGAATAGATTCAAAGAAAGCAAATGCATGAGAAATTAACTGCTCAGGGAAGCAATGCTCGCTCCACAGGAGGAATGCAGACAGTGTATTATTACTATTTAAATTCCTTGCTCTCTGAAAACTTCTCTTTCTTTTTGAAAGTTCAGCTACATACCATAGAAAACAAAAGGAATCATTTCTGCTTTACCATTCTAGGATGATTTTGTCAGAGAAAAGACCTGGCTAGTACTTCTGGGATATAAGGCCACAGGTGTAGCTAATATATGGGGACAGTGACTGGTACCTGGCCACGACTTTATTTTCCAGCTAGGATCACTGAACAGGTATTGGATAAAGCAATGCTCAACCTTGGAGCCCTCACAGGCAGAGGAAGAATTACTCCATAAAGAGAAACCTGTGTTATAGGATTTGTATCTCTATGTGCATCTCTTGTTGCATTGGCAGCAGATTTGAGTGGGGAATCATTTTTTGTCTTGCAAAAACTGATTATGTTCCCCCTGTGACGATACAGAAGCTGTACATATCACAGCTGATAACCCGAGATGCCAATTCCATCTCCAGATCTAAATCGGGCACATGAGGGATCAGAGGTGGAACCTCTCTGCTTACACGCATGTCCCAACCACTCAGTCACTGCCTGTTTCTCAGGGAAATGTCTCTTTCTCTTTAACCTGATGTGGTTATAAAGTTCACTTTCCATTCAGGAAAGAGCTTCTAATGGCAAGTGCATTGAAACTAAAGATTGTGTGTATCACTGGCTTCTACATTCTCCCTTTAAACTAAAAGCTCCCAACCACCTCCATTTCTTGGACCACTCACATGGGTTGCAATAGACCTGGGAAGAAATTAGATGAAGAGAAAGACTCTGTCCTCCTCATTGACAGATGTGTCAGTTACATTCCTAATTTCCCAAAACCCTTAAGGATATGCAAACATAAGTTAAGCAGAACAAGACACAAGCAAGTGGAGATGGGCAAAAAATTACCCCCAAGAATTATGTGCAAAGCCTTTGAGAGAAAGAGAATTCTATTTCCTCTTTTGACACGCCAGTGACCAAAGAAAACACTGCATCTTCTCATAGACAAGATGAGTCTCTGGTAATTTCATGCTCAGGCTAAGGGACCTTGTGAAAAGTCCTCTCACACACAAGTATCTCAGCAAGTGTTGAGTTTTCATCACTTTCATGCTTTTATTTGGTGTTTTGCCCCAGTGCAGTGGATGCAGATCTGAGGCAGCTGTCACAGCAACAGCATGAAGCAAACAGCTTCAAGATTCTGGGCAAATGCCCAAAGCACTCATTTTCTTCTCCGGCATGTTTTCTCAGTGCAAAAAAGTGTTTTCTGCTCGTATATATTCTCATGACTGTTCCTTTACAGTCCAATGCACTCGGATGAGAAGGGGCACGTTGGCTGTGAAGATAGACCATTTATTTGAAAAGGCAGTTAGTTTCCTGTTGGTTTTGTGTTTCCCAAAGTAGACTGCAAAAAGGAACTGCAGAAATATGTCTTGGGGCTTGGTAAATGGTGATTTGGCAAGGAGCACAACCCTTCCCCTGCATCCGCCCACTATCAGTTATCAAGCCCCACGTTACACACTGCTGTGATTTCCATGGCCTCATGCGATGAATCTGGCTCTCCTCTGTAAAGCAGAAAGAGCAAGAGAGAGAAAAGGAAACGGCTCAGATAAAACTAGGTTACAATAGCCCTCAGGAGCTGAGCGAAACCAAGAAGAGGAGAAAAGTTCAGCATGAGGCTGCCAGCCTGGGCAAGGACACAACCCCAACTCCAGCATGTCAGCCTTGCTGAGCCTCAAATAGGCACTACAGCGTTTAGAGAAGAATTTTATAAAGCCTTATTAAAGTAAGACAATGGGAACACTTTCCTTTTTCCCCAAGAACTTGGAATCAAGGATGAGGTGCATGGTGCTATTTTCTTGCTCCTGAGTACAGTGCGATGTAAGTAGCTCACACAAGAGACCAAGGTAAACGGAGGGATGCTGTCCACATCCTGTCTGGACACGGGGTGAGAGATTGCTTCTTTTACCCAAGCTAAATTAAGCCACCATAATGTGTCAGGGAGGGAAAGCTAAAGCAGCACTTCTTGTTGTTAGATAACTGATACATTAGGAGAGCAGCTGGTGATCACCAAGTTTGTTGGAGCTAACTGAAAAATGACCCTAATTTTAGCTTACAGCAATTATCAACGCTGTTTTGGCTGTCTGTACCTGTTTTTATCTGTAACTCATAAAAACATCTCTTTTTGGCCAGATTACAAGAATATAAATTAAAACACAGACCTTTATACCTTGCTAATATGTACTCTTGCTATCATCTCAGGACTCCAATGCCAGATGCTGAAACCTCACTTCACGCTCTTTTTGTGCTTTAATTCTTCTGCAATGCGCTGTTAAAACATTTTGTTATTTAATAAATACATTTAATAATACCATTACATTCAAAGTAATTTCATCAAAGTAGGAAATAAAAACCTAGTTCCTTACCAGGTATTTACACTGAGACAGGATAGAAAGCCTATCTGCCAGCAAGGATATAAAGCATCCCACACTAGTAACATCAGCCTGTAGATAACTTGAGCTCCTGCCTTTCTAGCACCTCATTTTTTGGATTAGGTGGCTGTAGCAGAAAAAGGGGGGAAAACATCACGTTTGACTGATGGGTTCAAATTTTGCCTAGTTGTTTCAGATGTCACCCTGGGGGCACAGAACAGCCTGTTGGGATCCCTGAGTTTTAAGGCTTTCACAAGGGGGGAGAACAACATCATACAAAACATATTGGGGGTGCCCATGGGGTGACTTGGTCATCCGGTGCCATGGGTTTCAGACGTTCAGTTCCGTCAGATTTGGGTGGATTTTCCCCAATTAAAGCAGCGCCTGCCACACTGAGGGAGCAGAGCAACTGAGAAGCTAATAGAGTTAAAACCCTTGGAATTTCCTCGACACGGCCCTGAGGCACAGGAGCAGATTGGCCTCCAGACAGACCTATGCAGATCCCCAGTCCGCTCCACAAGAAACGAAGAAGTGTGATTTAGCACATCCCCATGAGTAACACAAAGTCAGACTCCCATAGACAAGGGAAGAGATACTACAGATAAAAAACTCTACAGGTGCAGGGGAACAGGAGATCAAGGTATCTCCTTGCCTGTTTGAAATGCTGGCCTCCAGGCTGCTTTACATTATTCACTGACTTAGAAGAAGTAGGCAAAAAGCTCATATAGCTTACATAAGAAATGGAATCAGGAGGAACATATCTCAAGTACTAAGCAGGGAAAACAGCTTTTTGTGCTACAGTATTGCGCTCAGCCTCAGGTTGCTGAGACCATGGGCTCAACCTCTGTGCCATAGCTGCATTCTGGGGAGAATCTGGCTTCTGTGTGCTGGTTGCCCATCAGCTAAACAAAAAGTACTTTGTTTTACTGCCAACTCCAGACCCGGAGGATAAATGCAGTAATGATGACTGCTGCCTCCTCCAGGAATAGATGTTCCACAGGACTTTTCACTCAACGACCTCACTGTGTGGCGCCCTAGACTTGACACCACACTATCGGATGGAAATACTGGATACCTGATTATCCATTCTTTCCCTTTTTTATTTCCCTTGTTTTCCAAAACATTTCTTGGTTTTCTGCATCAAGCAAACCTTTTGGTGACAAAAAAACCCATGGCAGAAACACTCCTTGCTATGAAACAGCCAGGATACTTTACAGCTCAATACTGCTGTATAGCAAACAAGGCGATGTGGCACAAGAACTTGTTCCCAATTCCTTGGACTGATTTCCATGACATTATGGACAACAAAAACATGGAAATCAAACCAAACATCAGGACATAGTAACTTCTAACAGACAAGTCAGGATGCTTGCACACACAAACGTGCTGTCTTTGAAAGTCTGGATCTCGGTATAAAAGCTGCTGTGCCAAAATCGGTCCTTTCATTGCAAGTTTCATCCTATTTGACAGTTTTTCTGAACATATTCTTCTGGTTTGTTCCGGGGGAGGGGGTTTGGGTGTTTTTTCTCTGCTTAGATTCTCAGCTCCCATTCAAACAAGAAATGAAGAACGAAATGTAAAAGGAATCATCTAGTCCTAAAACAAAAAATAGTCAACATGACTCAGTGAAGCTTAAAAGGTTGGAAAATAGAGGTAAGGAGAAGGAAAGCAGAGCATGCATTTTCTTTTACAAACCTTGATGCCTAGCATGTTCCAAATGACAGCTTTTTGACAAAGTAACAGCAAAATGACTTCCATTGCTCTAACATCATCACACCACACACTGGGAGCAATTAGAGTGGACAAAAATAAGCATGTTTTCAGCATCTCAAAGCAAGTAACCATATTTTTGTTTCTGCTACAGCAGTGGGGTCCAAACTGCTTAATACGTGCTGCTGGTGGCTCAGGCAGCTCCTGGTGTCATCAGCTCTTACAGGGCACCCCCTCCCCTTGGGCTGCGGGTTTAGAAAGCAGAAGAAACAGTGAAAGCACCTTTAAATTGCCTCATTTGCTATTTTTCAGGCCGACACATGTACCTGGTTAATTATTTAGGATCTCCATCCCTTCTGTTTGCTTATTTATAAAATACAGCTGATTTGCTGCAGTAACTGGGGGTTAGCAGGGAAGCCAACCATCAAGCACCATTCCAAATGGTCCAATTTGAGCTCAGCTGAACACCAGGCACTGCCATACAGAAATGGGGTGCATGGCATTAACACAGACATAAGGGCAAAGATCCCTCGAACAGGCATTTGTTAAATGACATCTACAGCACGTTGTTTAGATTCTGCAATGAAAAAACCTTCTAATACTGAGGAAGCCTAATCACTGCATTGGACAAGTGACTATTTGTTCCTTGGGGTTTTTAATAGCACCTTCTGCAGAGGGTCAAGGGACTTTGAAGAGGAGTGAGGAGCCCTGCAGCTGTATGAGCCCCTGTTGGCAGGCAGGGAAAAGCAGACTGCCCGCAGCCAGCCAAATGAATGCCTACTGGATTAGCTGCGAATGTTCCTCATTCCAAGAAAAGCTCAGCAAGAGAAGGAAAGCGGGAATCCAAGAGGACCGACAGCAAGGATTTCTCTCTGAAGTGCGAGGATTAGCTGGGGAAGGAAAAGAAAACAGAGCAGAAAGCAGAGCTGTGGGAAAGCTTGCCTAAGGAGTGCCAACCTGTAGGAAGAGGTTTATTATGAAGCAGAGAGTAGCAAATGAGTACAGGGAAATCAATCCTTGTTTCTGTGAAGGTGTTTAAACTTAGAACTACGTGAAAGTAACGGCAGCATCATAGCTGAGATTTGAACACATGACCTCACAATTAATTACAATCAGCTCTGGGCAGAAAGGTATCTCCCCCAGCAAGCATGCAGCTGCAGAGCACATGGGTTTGGGATACAGGGTCACATAAATGCCTGCATCAGAGAACAGACAAGTTTCTGGGCTGGGGTATCTTCCACACATCCCTCTGCAGACCTCTTCACTGTGTCTTCCTTTCTCTCTTTGAAACAAAGTGTGTGTGTGTGGATTTCTAGTGCCCAGTTACAAATGTTTTTACCAGGCCTGACCATCTCCTCTGATGCAACAGATAGCTAGTTACTTTTTGTAATAATATTTACATTTCCCCATTTACAGATGTGCAATTTCCCCATTTACAGATGGGAAATGCGGCAGAGTTCATTACTCACTAGCATAATTTATATCAGCTCCCATCCTTGGTTGTTGCCCAGTTGTGATGGGCCCATTCTGGTAGCAACAGTGCCAAGGCATCATTTATTATTGCTCAGTCTTTTGGAGATGTACTTAAAAAATCAGCTGTTCCAAAACACAGAAGTAACAAGGTCTCTCTCTGGCTTCTCATTTCAAAGCTGAGGCCCCAAAAGCCAATTCCAGCTCAGTTTAATCCTTGATCAAAGCAGTACAATTTAGCACTGGATTAGTGATTCTCTCATTTAAATCTGTCACTAAGAAATTCAGATGATTTCAGTCAATTCTAAATATTTCAACCAAAGCCACCGAAACTTAATCAAGTAGTAAAGGGATGGCATTCTTTTAACCTCTGTTACAATCTCAAGCTGCATTTCCACAGTGTTTTGCAGGCACAAATGCATTTACAACCCCTGTGTCAGAACAGTTGCTCCTAACTTCCCTGGAAAACCGCGTAAGAACAAACCCCTGATGTTGTAACTCCATTGCCGATTCCTTTAGGAAGCCTGAACAAAAAAAGATGCCAGGGAAAAAGAGCTGGAAACACAGGGCACCAAATCTTCTGGTATCTGCCCACTATAAAGGACCCCATGGCTGCGCTTGATCCAGGCACTTCCAGGTGTCACTCTAGAAGTGGAAATCCTGCCTGTGCCACCCTGTTTGACACACGAAACTTCTGCCAGTGCAGAGAGAATCCCATGAAGCCTCCAAACCAGGGAGAAGCAGCAAAGTGATGTCAGCAGAAACTGTCAAAGGCAAGTGATTCCAAAGACAAATTCTTACACCTGAAATAAAGCTGCCCTTGTGGGCAGCAAAGGGCACAAGAGACCATCCTGGTGATGCCTCTGCATGTCCACTGACCACAGTAGAAGGAGCATGACAAGGCAATCATAACCCACATACTCCCTTGCTCTCTTAGCACCCAATAACCAGTATCAAGCGTAGCAGCCCTCAGGCTCCTGCTCCGTGCTCAGGTATGTCCCATTGAATTGTAACCTTGAGCTGAGCAAATAGCTGTTACTCACAAGGCAAGTGGCACACAGGAATTGAACTGCAGACTTAAGGTCTGGTCCACCTCAGACATACACATCTTGTTCAGGCCCTTCCCTTTGATACCCAAGTTTTGTACCTGCCAGCGTCCTGAGCATCAACAGGTAGATCCCTGCACTAGTAAGTCTCTCTGCCCTCAAGTAAAGCTAACAACTGAGTTTGTTCACTCAGCAAAGACTGAACTCAAGAATAACTAAGTTATACAAGGCCCCTAAAAGACATTTTCCTGCAGAGGTCCCTGTGAAAGCTCAGGTCATCTTCCTTTACACAAAAGGGCTTTGATCTGCTGCAGGAGTGCCACTGGCAGGAAGGGCTTCCACAGGAGAGCAGAGCTCCCAGCAAGGGCTCCAGGCCCCAGGCAAACACAAACCTGTCACAAACCAAAGGCAACAGCAACAGGACTGAGCACCAGCTGCCCAGTGTGAGCGGGAGCTCTGCAGCCACAGCACCTTCCACCATGGAAATTCATAGACCACCTAACACACAGACACCTAAACCAGGGCTTACAGCCCAGCACAAAAACCTCTTTACTTTTCATCACATGCAATGCTGCAGAACTCTGAGAACAGAAACTCCGCCCTGTGCCCGATAACTTCCTCTCAGATACACTCAAAATAGTCCTCAAATCTACTCACAGTTTGTCTTCTCCCTGTTACCCTTCCAGTTTTCTCATCCTTTCAACCAAACAGGCATCCTGCAAACACCCAAGTGCTTCCCCCTGCAAAGCAACAGCTCCTGAATGGGAGGAGGGAAAACCTGTGATGCTCTGAGGCACCCCTAAATCTACTTTACTGCAATAACAGCCGTGGCAGGACAGAATAAAAATCCAGAGAGTCAATGGGGGAAAGAAAATCCCACCTCTGAAAAGCGTGGGACATGCAAGAAAGTAAAACAACCCCGCTTTCCCCCCGCCAGTGCGCATCAGGAGCGAAAATCAATCACGGATCTTGTAGGTGATGTCCTCCTGCCCACCTAAGGCAAAGCTGAAGCGAGCCCCCTCCGAGCCCCTCTCTCGCAGGCAGGAGCGAGCTGCCCGGCTCTCACCGTACCTTTGTTCTTCCGTCTCACCACCCCGAGCCGGCACTTGAGCGAAACAGCGAACATCTTCCCCGAGCGCCCGCAGGCTCCGGCGCTGCGCTCACATCGCTCCGCGCCGCTTCCCCCTCCGCACCCCTGCCTGCCTCTGCGAGGGGCTGCCCGCTCGGAACTCATGTATGGCTACAGTGGAATGGAGCCGTGGTTTATGTAGTGGCAGAGGGAGTG
>JANRGW010049523.1:17164-45383 GCA_024733675.1 Psilopsiagon aymara
GAGGGGGTGGGAGGGAAGGGTTTGGGGGGGGGGGGGGAGGATGGCAAAGACAGAGCTAGAGGGGACACAGCCCCTTTCCAACGCTTTGAGCACAGGGCTCTTGTTATCTTGTCCAGATGACTAAAATCATTGATGTTTATAAACCTATCACCAGCCTCTGGCTGATAAGGGCTGGGAATCTGCTATTACATTTTCATATTAATTTGCCAAGTAACATTGCTCCTTAGTACGTATGGGCTTATGCCTGCCCTTCACCAGAAAGATAAATCACAGCTTACCCGAGCAAAGGAAATAAAACTCCTTGATTTTATGGGCCCTCTTTCACCAGAAACCCAGCACCGGTGCACATGCCATGGGGCTATGTGTTGGTGACAGCCCCAGCACCACAAGTCCTGCTAAAAAAACCTTTCTGCTAAAGAAATGAACTGCAAAAGAACTTTTTGTGTCTGTAGAAACCATCTACAACGGCCCGCAGATCTGAGATTGAAGCCACCATCCCAGGGACACACAAGCTCATCATCAGCTGAACACCAGCTCCCCAAACAATGTTCCTGAATGTAGCCTGGGTCAAGGCTCCAACTAGCAGCATGGGATGATGGATCATCCTGGATATTTTTGCTGGGGATGGAGCAGCCTTGGAGCAGTTCAGGGCTGCACATTCCAAACTGCTGGAGAGCTTTTGTCTTCATAAGCTGTTGTGTACAGCAGAGGACAGCGGGCAGCCCCACGCTGGCTCCCTACAGGGTTATTGAATAATAGAAGACCTCGAGCTTATTTTGAGAGAGTTACCAGGGGATTTAAGAAGGCCAAACAGATGCCTCACTCTTGGCAGCATCACTCAGGATCTCCACAAGAAGTCAGTCCCATACTAACCCTCGCCATCAACCTCAGATGCCTCAACCTCTCTGTGGCACTGAATTACCAGTGTAATTACCAACTTTTTAGGCTGGAAGGACACATGCCCAGTTTAGTAAATTCAAAATGAAAGGTCTAAGTTTGGAACCAAAAGAAGGCATAACACAGACTGACCCAGACAGCCTTCCAGCAAGGAAAGGGCTAAAAGAGACCTGCTGTGAACACGTGGCAGCGTTCACAGCACAGCCCAAATGGCAGTCCCAGAGCAGTAACAGCGAATTATGGATTCAGGAATTCCAATTACAGACCCTCAAAACTCAATAAACCCTCAATGCCTCCCTTAGAAATCAATCTTAACGTAACAGCACATGAGATTCTTGACTCGTTTTCTTTAAAACAAAGCTGAAAGCAGTAACAAGTGTGTACATTTATACAGATAAACTTACATGTAACATGTATTTAAAGCTCCATATAGAAGATAAAGCCTGAGTGTGTGTGTACTGCATGAGAAACATGTGGGACTAGAGGAACTATGCCATTTCACACTCTCTTTAGGTTCATCGCGGGGTCTAAGAATATTCAGATCCAGTCTACCTTCCTCTGAAAGGCTCAGAGAACTTCTTTAGCATGGGGAATTGCCTGCATGTCCCTAGAGAATTGGGTTTACCTCAGGGGAAATTCCAGTTGCAAACAAAACACAGCTGCTCCTTTTTGATTCTGGAACAACTGTGTTTTCAGCTCTGCCACATATAAATCTAATCCTCATTTCAGCTAAGAAATGACTGTGGGGACACTGGTCATCACGAGCACACAAAAGGAGGAGTGAGAAATGCAGCAATTAAACTAAGCGGATAAAAAAGCGTTTGTGTAATGGGAAATCTATTACCATTTATCATCTCCAGTATTTGAAGTGGCTCTTCCAACCCATAGAATCCACGGCAAACAATGCAAGAGCATAACGAAAACAGATCTACACCAAGTTTCAGAAAGATAAAGTAAACCACCGTGTGATTAATGAATATGCAGTACTCAGAATATATGTGCGTACTGCTGCCTTTATCTCTCCAGCAGTGATTACACCTTTTCTATAATAGCAAACTGTGGAGATACATTAAGGAAGAAAACAGTCTTCTTTTCATGTAGACATTTAAAAACACGCATTAGACCAAAGTTAAAGGAGCAGAAACTATTCAAAGTAGAGCTCACATTAAATTAGCTCATTTTTCCCTTGAAAATGCCATACAGTTTGTTTCCTTTCTCAGGAATAATAATGCAAAAGCCCATGTGCCTAATATATATCCTGAAAATTACACACTGTACTAAAACGTGTTTGAAAAGGCAGTATTTCTTTACTAACAGCTACAGTTATGGCTGAATGCGTTAATGTTACAAATACTGATAACACTGGCTTTGTGTATTTGTTCAGGTTATTTTCGTTTTCTCTTCATTAGTTTAAAGGATGTTCCAACCTTACTTTATATCTGCTTCAATTCTAGATGACTGTAGGTAGAGTCAGCAGGCAGACCCATAAAATGGGGTTCTAGGGAGAGAAATGCAGATTCCTATGGAAAGGCAGCCTTTTCTTTCCTTCTCTTTCCGTTTCATATTTGCACATTGTCTACAAGAAGTAAAACCAGATTATTGCCAGATACTGGGTTAATGGGCTTTCTAGCATCACTGCAGATCAGACTGCATTAAGCTGGCTAACCAGTGTACAGCTTCCATTTAAAGAGAAAGCAAAATAAACAGAGTTCACTACAGATGGTTTTGCTCTATAAATAGACTATGAGTAACTTCTCACTGGAGTAATTTCAGGCATCAGCAACAAAATCCATGGAAGAGCCTGCCTTCTTACTACACCACTTTGTTAAAATCTTGCCCTTGGTGAACAGATTTTCTTGGATAGCTCTGTCCAAGACTGGAAAACAACAGAACGCAGGCATCCCAAAAATATTCCTGCCACAGTGCATGTTAAGATCAACCATTGCAATTATCATAAAACAGATTTCCCCCTAAGAGTTTAGGAGCTCTCCAAGAGCCACAGAAGCAAATAACATTGGCCAAATGTGGCATTAAAGCATCTGGAGACAAAAAGTCTGTCTTAGATAAGCAAGTCAGATCAATGCTGAAACAGCAAACGCAATGCAGTAATGCCTTCATCCAAACTCAGGATGAGCTGATCTATAAAAACCAGATATCCCATAGGCTCCTGGGATGCTGTGTGTCAATGATGAAGTACTCTCCTTCCTTATGAGTGAATTCCTACTGAAATACCCATATCCTCTCATAAAGCAAAGCAGCACCAGGGTAGCCAGCAGGCAGAAAGGTGCTCATCCCCGCCCCTAAAGTGACTCAACAGACCCCAGGCTCCAAGTTTATTGCCTCTTGGTGCCTGTTAAATACAATGCTGACAAATACTGTTAGTTCAGGGCAGGGGATCGAATTGACAGCTTGGCAAAGCCAATCTGAACTTGTTTCTCCCCGTGTACTGACACTGTCAATAACAAAGGTTTGGGAGAAGATGCTCTGCCCACACTGACACTTGTACTGCTTAAACTGATTACCGTTAATAAATGATCCTGGTGACAGCGTGAACAATGAACCATTTCATTGAAGCTATGCTTGGTTAATAGACAATTCCCAAAAGGAAATGGTCTAAATTATGCTTTACAAGTACCTTCCTGGTCCTAATTAGCATGGTTACAGCTTTCCCCTGTGTGGTGCCAAAGCCTCCAGCAGAGTAACATCAGGAGGAGAAGTTTGATATGGCACTATTAGCTTTAATTACCCTGACAATAACTTATGAAGGTGACAGCCTGTCATGAAACTGTATTCAGCTAAGTAGACAAACAGGCTTCAGTCATTAACCTTCACCCTCAGCATTTTGAAAGCTCTTCTCATTTCCGCATCCACCCTGACTTCTCTGTCACATGCTCTGAACATGCTGGCAACTCTTCACAAGCCCACAGAAGGCCATGTTATAAGAAAGGCCATGTCTAATTTCTGACTATATGCCATTATTTCCCTGAATTGGAACTTCTTCTGACTCTCAACCTTCCTTAGCATCAGCTTCAAGAAACCAGCAAGATGCCCTTTGGAGAAATAATCTTGTTCTCACCGTTGCATTTGCTGATACCATGAATGCAGCAGTGTGCAAGCACCTCTGTCTCACAGTTCCAAAAGTAACACTCATGGGGACTCCACTTCCAAGCCAAACCACTGAGATCCTGATGGTCTGTATTTAGATTAGACTGAGAATAGAAATCTAGGAAGATTTATCTACAGATGAGTGAAGGCCACGGGTGAAAGCTATGTACTGATGATGTCTCCCTACTTGTCCTCTCCATAATTCACACCCCAGACTGGCAGGAAGGCTGAATGTCTATGATTTTATGGACACTTTTCTGCAATTCAAGTAGGTGAACAGCATTTGGATTATGTCCCAAAGCTAAGGCGGCAGCTGATTTAAACATTCACATCTCTGTTCCTTTTTCGAGCTTCCAACTTGAGCCCTATCAGTATTACTTGGACATCTCCTCCTCTGCCTAAAATCATTAGCTCAGAAGAACATCTTGACAAGTTGTGTGTAAAAGTATTCTTATGCTCTTCCCTGGTAGTATTTCAGTGGTGATGCCACAGCCTTC
This sequence comes from Psilopsiagon aymara, assembly GCA_024733675.1. NCBI lineage: Eukaryota > Metazoa > Chordata > Aves > Psittaciformes > Psittacidae > Psilopsiagon > Psilopsiagon aymara. Next base: position 21,664 of record JANRGW010049523.1, read on the forward strand.
TCAGCATGCACAGCAAACCAAAAGCTCAGGTGCTTGATACTCAGCCCATCCTTTTTTTCTTGCTTCTGGACACCAGAGTGTAAGAGGAGCCAGGTCCCTACCTGAAAATGCTACAGTGAAACAGTAGTAAAAAGCAGCTATTTAACTGCAAGAAAATATTGTATACACTTGGAAACAGGGCTGTGAGGGCTGTATTATCCCAAAGAGCAGTGACAAAAGCAGTACTGCCAACTGCTTGTAGTATGAAGCACAGTCTTGGAGGTGGAACACTGTTGTTGGGATTCAGCCTAAGACCATGGTTTATTTTGCCAGGAAATGCTGAAGCCATTCATTAATAATTAAATGGTTCAGTATGTTTGTTCCATCTGTGAATCCACGGACAAGGCATCAGTCTTTCCAAGGAGACAGCTGAGTTTCCTGAAGCAAGAAATTAAAACAGTCTTATCTCCATGTGCTGTATTGCTGCTCACTCTGACTGCCAATTTACTTAGAAGGAGGAAAGCCTCTTGCAAATGCTGACTGCAGATCCTAACCTAGACAGGGGTCACACTATGCCTTCATGTATGTACTCCCAACAGTCTTCACACTGGTTTTTACACTGCTTTTGTGCTAATGAAGCAATTAGCTAGTAACAGCCTGAGACACATTAGTCTGACAAAGGTCAAAAGTCATTTCCCTTTCAAGCAGGTTCTCCTTACCCAGTTTAAATGCCAGCTGCAGGCTGCTACTGTGAGCACAGTGAAAAGATCCTTCACAAATCTGTTACTTACAGAGCGCCATTGGTCTTCCCAGCACCAGAAAGGAAGACAGGAAAGCTGCAGTCACTGCAACATGCAGCTTAGCTTTTGAAACTAAACAGCCGCACTTTAGATGTGTTATGCTAGGAAATGTAGAATAATCACGCAGAATAAGTACTGTTTCTGCTAGGACTCATATATGTGTCTTTTTAAGTAGCACGTTTGTGCTGGCAGATTTGCTGTTACTGATATTTAGCCCCCAGTAAAAAAACTACCTTGTTTTTTAAGCAAAAGGATCAAAGTTAGAAGTTATGCAATTATTAATCAATAGCAGAGTGCTCAAGAGGTCTTAAGGACCTCTTGTGTTTCACCCGCAGGAACAAATTACTTCAGGAAGGAGCGCATTATCTGTGTTCTGGTCTCCTTAAATCAAAACCAGATGTCTGCCTTCCAGAAAACCAACCGGAGGATTTGCCATCTTGCTCCAGTTACAAGAGATACACGGATGAAGGTTTTGGCCTGTGTTTTTGCAGGACATCCAACTAAATTATCCTTGTCCACTGTCAAATCTAATGACATTCACCACTGCGTACAACTGGCATTGCTTTCTTCTCTGCAAAACAACCACACCAGTTTACTCTGGCAGAAAACCTGCTCATAGTGGCTTGTCCAGGATTGGACTGGGAGCAAACAGCAGAGCAGGGAACTGAGACCAGTCCTAATTAAATGCATAAATCCAGCTCAAAACTCATCATTAATTTATACTACCTTAAGCATTTTTTCATTCACACAGGCTTGATTTCCTTACCCCGTTTGACAGTAGGTAGAGATTTGCCAGCCCTTTTGCTTACCAGACCCAGAGCTGCACCGTCATAGAGGTGGCCCAGTGCTCACTCTTCCAAGAATTGACCATACCCATAATTCACTAGAGACCTGTTTGGGAAATAGCTAAATCACAGTAATTATCATTGAGATGGCTTAATTAAAAATGGATGAAGTCTCTCTGTCAGGTGGTGTTTAGAAAAGCACTTACCAGCAATGTCATATTTCCCACTAAGGGAGATATTTACTTCTGTCACCCAAGAGAGATGTTAAGACCTCCATCTCTCCAGCCTACTCTATTCAGACTTCATTTATTATCCCTATTTCTGAAGTACTTTCCTACCCCAATGCCCTGCATTCCTCTCCTCCAGAAATTGCCATGTTCGTTTCTCTAGTCAGAAAATACGAAAATCAGCCTTTTACAACGGCTCCACAATTCAGTCTATAGCTTCTACTTTATGCTGATGTCCAAAACCAACATCAAAGCTGCATTTTACAGTCAGGAAACCTGAAAGTCTCATTCTCTATCTGCATTTTCCCTCATGGATTGGTCCCACCATCATGTGAACGAGCAGGAAAACTCTTTGCTCCAAAGTCAGTTTGATGCACCCTACCAGCAGAGCTGCAGGTTGATCAAAGACAGTACCTGGAGCTCCCTAAAACTCCTATTCTGCCTGGTGTTGCTCACTGATTTTTATCATAAAACTGCAAAAAAAGCTGCAAAAGCCAAGTGCTGCAGAGTTAATTCAGCACATCTCTGCTCCCCTAGGAAACCAAGCCATTGGCCTCCAGGCTCACCTGCGCTTGTCTAATCGATAGACTAATTCAGGATCCAGTTGCAAAAAGGACTAAACTGCCCAGTTTCTGCAACTACTTGACAAGCAAGCAAGGTGTGTGTATCATCTCTAATCATAAAAGCATTTTTGCACTTGCTCTTGAAGAAAAGGGCCATCTGTCCCATTACACGTTTTCAATCTTACCCCTTTCCTTGGCGTTTATGACAGGTGACCCCAAGATGGAAGGGCTGGACTGAATCTGATCAGCCCTCTCTCTGAAAGCTGAAACCTGCAGCTTTGATTTAGCCTCTCTCCAGCACTTAACATGATATAAAAGGTGGGAAAGGCATGCAGAAATTCATTAAAAACTTTACAGTAAAGAAGTTTAGTTATTGGGGCAAGATTACAGAGATTTAAGGAACTCATCTACTTTTCTTTTTTGCAAATATTAGCCTTCAGCAAAGACATGAAAACATTTGTCTTTATTCTAAAGAGGATATTTTCAGCTAATTAATTTCTAGCACCAGTCTAGATGAAGAAGGATTTAATTGCTGAAAATGTTGAAACAGAATATTTTCACAGTGAAACTGATGTTTGGTTACAATGGATTGATTCTGTTTGATCAGAGCTCTCTCTGTACAATTGTCTGTGCTGGAGGTTAGAGATACCCATAAACATTCATGAGCTTTCAGTCACCACTGCAGCTCCAACATATGCCAGCAATCCCTTTTCAGCAGCCACTGCAAGATGGGCAAGTGAGGTGCCCAGGAGGAGCTATAAATAATGCAGCTCCATGACCCCAATAGCAAAGAGGAAGTTCGGAGATGCTGGGGCTTTGAAAGGGCACAAGGCTCCACTTACGAAATGCAGCCTTCTCCTTTTGCTGGTCACCACAAGGGAAATCACTTTGAAAGGCTGAAAAAGGGCAACTCTTTCAATAGCCCAATAGATCAATTTGTATCTTGTGATATGATCATAACTGCTAATAATTGCTCACTTATACTATGCTCACTGCTATAGGGCAGTAAGGCAGAGAGAAGATTGTTATGGTCTCCAGCTTGTTCCTTTTCTCAGGATCCTTTGCCTTTACCTACAAATATCCCTGCCCCAATGCTATTAACCCAGACTTCAGAGCCACACATTAATCCCTGCTCTTTGGTTTTCCCCTTTCTATCAACAACAATACTCCTCCCACTAGCAGAACACTTGCTGCCATGTCTCAGAGTTGTCCCAAGACATGCAGCATGTTAAACCTCAGCTGCTTGACTGCTCCTTGTAGTACTCCATCACCATCCCCAGACCAGGACCAGACAGTGCAGCACACATACACCCAGCCTGGTACCAATGCTATGCCAAAAGGATCTTCTTCTCTTTCCTGTCTCTCCGCCTTCCCTGACACACAGCCTTGTTCAAACTACTTCACCTCCTGTGTTCCCATATGAAAAAGCAAGCACTGATTTACAGGTTCCTTACACTATTTTCACTATCAATTTTCCCAAACATGAGGGTACACATTGCTCCATGAACAGCCACATTCGAAGCAGAGGGACATAGGAATAAACAAATCTCTTTTTCCAGCATCTGAATTTATGGCTGGAAACTAAACTATCAGCTTTGCAATTATTTACTGCTGCACAGCGAGACCCATGGGATATGAACAGAGGAGACAACCCCGCAGGACCATCAATTGCCACAAACCAAACTGTCATCACTAGATGTATTAAAACCATGTGAAAATGATCCTGCTGATGGGACACAGAGGGCCCCATGGCAGCTGCTCTTCTGCTGGCATGAGGTATAGGCACCTCTTCAAAAGCAAGCAACGGGAAGACATCCATCCCTGACCTCCTCCACCACTACTTACAGCTCTTCCCATCTCCTTCCCTGCCCAGGGTCTGGGACACCCCACTGGCTTCCCATGGCCTTTGCCTCATGATGTCCAGAGCATCTGCCCCCAGATCCTGACAATGAGACATTTCTGAAAGGCTATGAAGCTTCATCGGGACCAAAAGCACCTTAAGCACCCAAAGGCCTCGGACAGCCTGACCATGCAGTTTTGAACTCTGGGGCAGGCACTATCTGAAAATGTTTATCTTCACTCCATGGTTCAGATGGGACAGGACTGGCTCCAAGAGAAGCCCATCAGCAATAGCTACAGCTCCTGATCTCCCTCATCTGCCAAAGCTGAGTCTCTGTGGGTCCCTGTGTCCCTCCCAACCCCAGCACTCATGAACTTCAAAGCCACAAGAAATGCAGGAACAATTCTAGTGAGCCCAGCCAGTGGCTTTACAAGGATGACTTAGTTTTAATTATGTGCCTAGGGAATTTCTTGTGGAGGATGAAGCAATGAGGTCTGGCATCATTTAGTAATGAAAGGGTAGGAGTTTAACACAGATGATCTGAAAGGCTGAGCAACATCCCTCTGAACGGATTTATTTAACATAGAAATTGGGTAGGTTTGTTTTTGCTAAGGTAGCCAATACTGGGTGGAAAATCAGAATAATAAATAGACATTAGATTTCAGAAGGATCAGAGGGAAAAATATCAATCTCCAGTATAAACCATAATTCCCCAAAACATTATACGACTGGGATGCGGGTCTATCTTCAGAGCCCAAACCCAGCGCAGAGAGCAATGATAGATGGCACGCACTGACAATCCCCCTTCCCATACCAAATTTCTCCCCCTGCTAACATGAGATTTTCCCCAAACAGACCCTTTGCTGAGTCTGCCTTTCTGCTTAGGCACCACAAAGCCAGGCAACTCAGCACTGCTTTGAAACGGGGGGGTGGAGGGCACACAACAAAGAAAGCCAGAGAGACTGTCTGCAGGGAAATCCAAGGAGCTACACGAAGATAAAATGAGAGGCAAAGAGGAATCCTTATGAAAATGCATGAGATGTGGAAAACTGACAGGCCAATTAAACACGCCTAAATACAATCAGATTATCCCAGTGCCACTGTGTCCCATTGTCCTCCACCCTACCTTCGTTCTCCCTTCTCTCCAGCCTCCAGAGAAGCAGCTCATGGGCATCCCCCAATCCCTCCTCCTCATCCCTCTGACCAGCACAACCACACACGTTACAAGCCCATCACTCCTTGCTTCGTGCCTGAGCAAACTGCTTTTTTCCAAGTCCTTGGCCAGCTGATGGCATTTCTGCTGCCTGTGCACTGCTCCTGAAGAAGGCGCAGGAATGCCAAGAGCCTGCAGGGAGCAGGGGCTGGCGGATGCTTCTGTAAACACCATGCTAATCTGTTTAAGTTATTAGGCATCCATATATGTGTTTTTAATAATAAAGGCAACATCTAGATGCTGCCAAGGCATCAGAGAGGCAGTCGCAGACACAGAAGAGCCACCTCCACCATATAAACAATGGAAAACGCTCTCTTTATCTTTTCATACCACTAGGCCTCCAGGCTGCAAAAGAAATGATTGCATTCATTTGCATTTTATTCTGGAGATACAAGTGGCTGAACAACTGCTGGCAGAGAACCCGCACAGAGGAATGCACTATTTTTCTCCCCATTCGCCTGAACAGATGCTTTTTTTTTCCTGGCAATTCATCTCTGTCACTGCTGTGTAGATGGCAGAAGGGGCATTTAATCCACCTATCTTGCACTCAGTTCAGCTTTTTACAAAGCCCAAGGCTAACAATAGACTCTGAAAGAGGGACTTTTCACCTATAACATACCCAGGCAGTAGAGCCAAAACTTTCTTAGATGACCATATATTCACATTGCAAAACCCTACAAGCCCAGGAGAGACATCTTCATCTTGGCTAGTCACGCATACTTCCCTTTACTCTCAGCAGAGAGGAATACACTCCATGGAGAATTTATCCTGCAAATTTTAAATGTTGATTTTAGGTTGAGAAACACCAATTCCTCTCCTTTCCCTGCTAAGCAACCTGGACACGCAGATCAGAGGGAGAGGCCCATTCTGCACATCCAGCTGAGAGACACCCAGGCCATCTAAGTAGCATTACCCATAGAGGTTGGCACCAACTAGAGGTTCAACAGAGAGATGGCAAGACGCACTAGGGTATGATCCTCTGGTTGCCATAGTGTGATTAAAGAAGGCATTACACACAAAAGCACTAAGGGATGGTCTAATCTGTGCATGCCACCTTCACCTCGGTATTTTCCGGCTTTCTACCACTCACCCACTCGATCTGAGCAACCTTTGCAACACAGGTTTTTAGCAGAAAGCATTTTTCATGCAGAAGCTGATGCTGAGAGCTATAGCCCCCAGCATTCCTTATCACAGCACTGGCTTGGGTCTCAAGCTCAGTGTTCAGCCCTGCCCAAGTCTCTGTAATCCTGGGCAAGCCCGGTACCCCCCAGCTGGAAATGAAGCTGTCCAAGCACCCAGATTCCTGTAAGAATGGGGCCATCAGATGCTCCAGGAGAGGGTCAGAAAAGCAGCTCAACAGAATTAGGTGGGCAAGAAGAGAAAATGAGCAAGCCTGTGAAATGTTCAAAAGCTGTAACAATACCATTGCAAACAAACTACCAAATGTGACAGTGAAAAGCACAGTGACCTACATTAGATATGAGCATAGCTTCATCTTAAACGTAGTTTTGCAAGCGCTTCATATCCCTTGGACTCTGGCAATGCAGAATGAAGGAAGCTGAGCCTGATGGCCAAGTGCACAGCCCTTCACATTTTAACTCTGCTGGGTCACAGCCATCGGCAGAGAGTTCAAATGTGCAGGGGACATGTCGGTGAATGCTGTAAATACCCTTTTTTTCCACATTCTGAGCTTTTCTCAGTTGGCTTTTTTTATAGATAGACCAAGACAGAACCATTTTCAGTGATACTACAGCCACCGCATGGCTTGCTTGGAAAAGAAGAACGGATATAACAAACCTGGGTCCAGACCAGCCTTGGCTATAGCACACTTTTACAGACAAAAACATTCCGCAGATGAAAATGCAAACCAAATTTGTTCCTTTGCCACTGCTTTTCTGCTGCCCAAATACACATCATACACATCCAGGCTTCAGTATCTCAAAACACAACCACGCGTACACCAAACAAACATCTCGATGCGCTACACGCTCTCACTATGCTTTTAGGAGCACCATCCCACTGGAAAGACTCCCTGCTACTCCCACTCCACACCTGTACAAAATGCCGCCCTTGCTGTTAAGGGGAGGTTCGGAAAGGAGACCCGGGAGCCCCAGTTCCCTGCCCTTACTGTTTCTCCCACCAATGTTTTTCAGCCCTTGACAAGCACTACAGCAGTGGCTGGCTGTAGGAAAGCTTTCCTGTCAAGTAAAGCAACGGACATCAGAGGCACGTTATCTCCAGGCAAGCAGGAGCATCCCTGTTTCCTTACCACCAGTACAGAGGTGCAGGCGGCACAAACCACCCATGTCACAGAGTGCCCGGCTCTCCCCTTCCTCCTCCACCTTCAGCTCCTCTCTCCATCTCTTCCTCCTCCTTGATGACTTCTTAAGGATCTTCAAAACCCTGTTCACTTTATTCATTTGGTCTCACAGCCGCAGAGAGGGGATGGGATCTCCCCAACTCCTGCTCCTCAGCAGCTCCAGCTCCCTGGGAAGGAGGCAGGTCACTGGGAAGCACAAAGTGCTCGTGTGTGTATGCATGCGTGTGGCTGTGTCAAAAGCTTCTTTCCACCCAAAGAGAGAAATTTGGGTGGCGGCGGGAGGGGGGAAAGTGAGAGAAGGATTTCTTTTGCCTCTGTCCATCCACAGCTCTTGCAGACAATGAGAGCAGGCATTTCTTCTCCCTGATGACTTGGGAAAGCTCATAACTCACAGGGGCAGCAGATCCTGTGTAGGGTTTTCAGTCCCTGGTTTTGACAATACATTCATTCTGGCAGATTTCAAATGCTCCTCAGGCAAAAAAAGCCAGCATCAGCTCAGAAAAAGCAGTGACTTCAAGAATTCTGGCTTCATTTCAAAGATTACAAATAGCTAATGCAGACAGCAAATAATATCTGCGTCTATGAGAAACGCTAAGTAACTGCATGGTCTGGAAGAACCTGGACTCTCCTGGACTTGCATAACTCCTCACCTTTATTCAGCACCTTTCAGCAATCCCTTTCTCACCAGCATCTTTGGAAAAAGGCAAGTAATTTCCCCAGTTTCCAGCAGACACCAAGGCACTACGAGATGAAGTGGCTAAGTCAAGGCGGTTTTAGTGCAGCCACTGAACACACCCCTTCAAATAGCTTCTCTCCCCATTTCTAAAGTAAGTTAGAGCCTCTGAATGGTTTTAAATGACCCTCTGGTATTTTTAAATAGACACCAACATACAGCTACAGTGCCCACCCAGGGCCATGGCTGCCCTCAGACACCAGCCAAAGCACCGGGGAGGATGCAACAATGCTATGCAGGAAGCTCTGACAGGATCCTCTATCCATGGAGACCTCAGAGTCCCTTGCACTACTGCCATCCTGGCATCGCAAACCAAGGGATGGGGGGGGGGGAGTAAGAGCAGTGCTCCTACCATTTTGTTTGGTAAATGAGTTTCAGAGTCAGGGGGCTAAGTGGAAAATAACCCTATGGGCTTGGGAAGGGCTGTCTGGGAGAGGGAGATGACAAACACACACCTCTACTGCTGGCTTCTCAGCTGTAAACCAGACCATGAGACATGATTTAAGGTAGATGTTTATTAACCCGCTTATACCCACGGGAACCAATGGCATAGGCAGATTATCAGTTCACTAATAGTCAGGTCAACCCTGGGACAGCCTACAAAAGGTATTTGGGAGTCTGGTTCCTATTTGAAAGATGAGCTTCCCCTGGAAAACTCTGGGAAAACCCACAGAGCCCCTTTTGCCATTGGACCCTGCAAAGAGTCCCATTTCTCCATACTGATGTCACGGAAATAGTCATCGTGACCATCTCCTGGCCATTTCAGAGAGGAAGGGTGATCTGGGGCAATGATTGTCAAGTTGGGAGGAGCCTTCTCCAGCCAGGGCAGTGGGGTTAGTGGAACAGGAAGGTACTTCTCCAAGCAACCATGTGTGGGATAGATACAGCTGTGCCTGGCAGCAGAACAGAGAGCCCATTAATATGCCTAAAACTCCATTTAGAGCAATATAATTAAGAACAAGCCCTGCAGTAGATAGTATTAATGGATGTACAAATTAAATTATCACGCACTTCAGTTTGAGGCATTATAAAGAGAGCCATTACTCTCACCACTGAGCATGATGCTACCCACACCCACCACCCCCATGCAGAGGCCAGCACAGGGCAGAGCATGGTCCACAGTGACAGCCACCTCCAGCCTCAGTTAACCCCCCCAGGCCTGACCTCTCAGACCCAGATGTGGCTACATCAGCACTGCCACAGAATGGACCTCAATGGCAAGCTTGAGCAGATGCAGGCTTCTTGGATCATTAAGGCCCAGATTTTAATGAGGTATGGCCCCAAACAAGCAGTGCTGTGCAAATTGCATCACCTCAGGAAACTGCTGCCATTCCTATGCATCCCTCTGAGGTCTAATTCTTCTTCCATCTTCCCCTGGGGCAGGAGGCAATGTGCACTGCCTCGTCTCAGCCATTTACCATGGTCAAAGCTGGCTCAGCTTCCCAGGAGCAAAGGCAGCTCTTCTGCTGAGCAAGGATCTCCCTGCCTCCCCTCCAGGGCAGGATGGATGTGCCTGCTTCCCCTTCCTCCTGACCACAGGCAGCACCCAAATCAGAGCCTGCTCCTGGCAAGTGCCTGACCCAGTTTGCTTTGGACTCTATTTGCGATTCCAATGTTAAAGCTTTCAAACACACTGGGAGATGGGCAGGGTGCTTGTCCCAGCCTCACGCAGCAGAGAAATCCTTTAGAGTGGCTCCCAGATTGGATGCCAATCTGGAAGCAGAGTCCCAAAGGCAACAGGGAAGCACCATTCATGCAGCAGAGCTTAAAGGTGATATGGTACATAATTCCTGTTAACATGCAGGACAACCCAACCTTATTCACCTCGGGCAGGGGCATACCTTATCCCTGAAGTCCTGCTTCCCTTTACTCAGGATCCTTCTTTGCACAATCTTCAGCATATTGGCATCCTTCCACAAACTCTTCCCCTCCTCCATCTCTCTCCTACCCTAAACTCACTCCATTTCCTCTTCTTTCCTATGGAAAATGGCTGTAATCCTTCACTTATTCCTCATTGGCGAGATTTATGAGCACAATTCCATTTTATTTTGATGGTTAATTCTAGCACTAATGCTGCTGTCATGTCTGCATAATTAATAATGAAACTAATAATGCCAAACCAATCCAAGAGTCACTTTATTGGTCTTTGATGTCATTAGTCAGAGCTGACATAACCAATTCAAGTTGTCGTCTATACTGAGTCACCATTACCTCTTCTACAGAGAAAACCAAAGCAGATTTGGGGATGTACTGCAGGCCAGACTCACAATGCAGCAAGTAACACTACAGAGGATCATCTGAGGGACATCCCCTTCTCATCCAATTAATATTTTAGAGAGCTGCAGCAATACAGAAAGCAGAAGAAAGTGAGACAGTGTGGAATATAAAGCATTTGCTGAGATGAGCTCTCAGGGACCAAAGACACAACTTGCATGTCCCCCATGACTGCAGATGCAACTTGCACTCAGTCCAGTCTGCATTTTCCCACCTGCCACAGCATCATACACACGGAAAAGGAAAACCAAGCTTTGATGCATGGTCACTGTCTGCCTTAGCATACAAACGCCTGCAAAGCTGCTGGTGTCTGCAGCAGGGAGGTTGGTGTCCTCATTGTTCAAGCAGGGTCTGGCTGGGCACTATAAAAGGTGACAAGCCACCACGAGCTGCTCAGGTCTTGCAGGCCACTTTTTCCATGATTAAGTAATCCAGAGATCTCTCAACCAGTTTTGAAAAGATTTCTGCTTTATGGCTGCTACTTCTGTAAATGGTACTCACACTGCTTTCAAAATCTCTTCTGCAGCAGAGCAAGTTGCTGTACTCATTTCAAGGCAAAAATCACTGCCTCAAAGCACTAAAGATTTAAGGGGCGAAAAATCCTTCAAAGCAACTCACTAACTACTGTGAGTGCTGGGAACACTTTGTTTTCCATTCAAGTAATCACACACTCTTATGCCCTATTCCCACTTAGCTTCACCTTCCATTTCTCACAAATTATCTGAAGCTGTTTGATTTGAGCCAAGTTTTGGGTAGAATTTAGGAAAGTCCAATAATAACAGTTTGGTATTGCTAAATTAATCCAAACTATTTACTTCTCCCTCCTTTTCCAATCACAGTCCTAAAGTATAGCAGCCATTAAGTGTTTTCCAAAGCAAACCACACGTTTCCAATTGGTCTCAATTTAGCAGTTTTATTTTTGTGTTAAATGACAGGGAACAGCAGTAGCACAAGGGTCATTACGTGAGTCAGCAGCATGCGGAGACTGCCTCCTGCCCCACAAGACTGAGAGCAGCCTTCTGCTCTACTTCAGCCCTGGAAATCCTCCTGTCCTTCATGCTCCTGTTAAATTCTACCTGACAGCAGAGAAATCCCAAACCCATGGAAGAGGCTGCTCTCAAGCCAGCAGTATTGTTAGGTATTTCTCAGCATTGGAGCATCCGGGGTGGTGGATTTCCCGTTTGAAACCAATGTTACTGCCACTAAGTTTCATGAAATGTAGGTGCAGCATATCTGCAACAAACAGTTTTACAGCAGGAAGACCCTAAGGAGTCATGAATGCAGAAACATTGCCCTCACTATGGGGTGATATGGTGGCCTATGCCTGGCCACCCAAGCCACACAGTGGATATAAGCATACCCAAACCTCTGGCCTGATTTCTGGCAGGCAAAACTGAGAGCATCATTCTCCAGAGGTAGTGCTTGGAAATAAGTTCCCAAAGCCAACAGCTCAACCCATGCATCACTGGCTGCTGCATGAACCACATGGGTCTGCTTCCACATACAGACACCACGTCCTCGTTCAACATTGAGCAAACGCCTCCAAATCAAGGGGATGCATCTTACTCCAAGCACTATTTCATTGATAAGCCCTTACCTGATCCTTCTCTACTACTATATATTTTGCTTGTTGCATAGATCTGAGTTTCTGCCAGGCTCAGTGAGGCTAGAAATGGCACAAAACACTATCTCCCTTGCTGCAGTTACTGATCACACCATGCAGCACTGCTGTCAGGCTTCATGACACGAAGCCTTCAATCGTTTTAACACCAACCTGCAGCACTGACCCCCTCTGCAAGTTCCATTTAACTCCCTTCCCTTAGGTAATTTTCCTCCTGTTTCAAAGACCATGGGCAGCTCTGGAGTAAACAACCACATGGTGTCTTGCAACTGCTGCATTTGCAAGTGGATTAGCTTGGGCTTTTGGCTTTATTACAAAACAATAAACATGACAATAAATCAAGACAGCAGAGGAAGAGGGTGATTTTGGGGGTTTGCCACTCACGGGCAGCATCTTACTAGCTTGACTGCAGCTACAGAAATTAAAGTTGGGGATCTCAAAGTCTTCAAGCAATAGTGCTTGGCAGAGCATTATGGATTTGCTCAGCCATTTCGAAGCACTTCTACTAAGCTCATGCTTATTTCAAGGGAATATGGTTTCAGAATTAAAATCACCCCATCCACTTGGAAGGGAAGCCCGTGGCTGAACAACAGGAGAAGTGAATGGCACCACTTCTGGACTTGTGCAAGGTGACGGGCCATGCCACATGGTACCAAGGCAACCCCCTGTAATCTCCAGGACTTCTGCCTCAACCACCTGGCTAAAAACAGGGATAAGAGCACATTCCACCACCAAAATGCTCCTGAACACAAATACATTCAAGCCCTCAAAGCACTCAGATGGCACAGTGATAAGGGCTGCAATACAGGGATCTAGGCTTATTTAAGAGGAAAAGCAATTTCATTTGCCCCTTCAAATTAAGGATTCCTGTGGCCACGGCTCAGCTGATGAGGGCTACAAGAAGAAAGCTGTTCCCAAGTTTCTCACTGCCATCTCCCTCTTCCCATAGCTTCCATCCAGGATCTCAGCTAGAACTTCCCAGCTAGCTCATCACTCCCTATTAATTACAGTGTCTTCCGACCCCTGAAGTTGCCACCCCCAGCAAGAAGCAGCCAGCTCACTGCTCCTAAACACCATCACCTTCTTAATGCTCTCAAGAGACAGCATTTAGAAATGAAGTCAGGGGCTTATTACAGCTGTTCAGAGCTCTCCTGATTGGTACCAAGGGAACTGAAACAAAATACTCTGAAAAGAAGGCACTGCAAAGCAAAGCAATGCACAGCAGTACTTCTGGTACAAGGAGCTGAGTTACTTCACCAGCATCTTAGACAGAAGGAATATCATTTCTGGACCAAATTTCCCTCTTTCATTTACTTCTTTCTCCAGTGCCTACCCCAGGTCACACCCAAACTTCAGTGTGATTTCCACTTGTTCTCTGCCATCAATTTGCCTTTGCTTCCATATTGAAGTCATTCATCAGCAGGATGGTTAAGGAAGGACATTTCCTCACCAGGCACTGTCAGTACACATTATTTCACTCCCTTAAGCTCCTTGAGGGTGTAATTAGAAGGAAGCCCAAATAAGCAGATATCTAAACCCCGGGCTTGTGGAGGTAGGTATTACTGAAGACTGTCACCAATGGCAGTGAAGTTTAGCATATTCCCCCCAGACATTTAGGTTCGGTCCTGCAATCAGTACAGATACACCCAGCTGATGCTGAAGCTCCTGCTGCAAACAATCACAGCAGCTCCAAACAAAGAACAGTTCTTGCTAAAGAACTTCATAACAGTAAAAGCTCCCTGGATGTCATCAGGACCAGGTTTTAGCTCTGTGGCTTCCCCTCTGCCCCCAGAGAAGCATTCACATTTCCACGCTGCTTCATGGGCTGGCATTTTCCCAAACCATGCAAACTTGGGATGCTTGTGAGGGGCTGACGACCCAGACCAGCACTTGGTACCAGAACTTCAGCATGGAAGTAAAGGAACAGGCAAAGAGAAGAGTAGGAATGGGAATGAAGAGATGAATGAGTAGAGAGGAGGAACAAAAGTAAAGGATTAAATATATGTTTTTCCAAAGGACTGGCAGGTTCTAAGAAAACCTTTGATAGAAGCAGCTCCATTTTCATGGGCATCCATGTGAGTCTTGCCTCTTCCTGGCTCTGTTGCAGTTCTCCAAGGTTTCCAAGCCCATGTAGCCACAACATAGACAATACTCAGAAACAGACTGGTTTAGGGGGTCTGTCAGGACCCCAAAGAGAGAGAAGGGATGGAGTAAGCTGCCTCATAGATGAGGCTGTGCAGGGAGTCTGGGTCAAATCAATGCTGGAGGCTGAAGAGTGTGCAGTTGTGTTTTCACTTCGTACACTACAAGCATGTGTTACTGTGGACAAACTCCTTGTGGGGCTAAACAGCCTGCTCAGCCCTGTCTGACACTTGCAAGCTCATTCCTGGCCTGGAAGCACAGGGATCCATAGAGCCACAGAGGCTGAAAGCCCCAACAGCTGCAAATTAGACTTGACATGAATATTCTCAGTCTTTTACTGCCTCAAGCTGAGGAGCTCGGAAGAAGCCGACAAGAACATCACCAGGTTCAGGCCAAGTCCCATGGAAATGCTAGTCAGCAATGACTCCTCTACATGAAATCTCTCCATAGTATTTTCATGGGGAATATTGTGACATTTCAACTTCTGGGGAAAATTAAGTTTGTGTGCTCTGATTCAGAATCCATTTTTGTTCCACAAACCTCAGAAAACATTATGGAAATCAACTTCCAACTGAGCTTTAATGCAAAATAACCTTATCTCCAAATGCTTCCTAAGATCTCATGGATCTCCTTCACAAATACTCACAGCAGCAATCCCTGCAGAAGAACAGAAGATGCTACATCCATTTCAAGAGAATCTGAAGAATGCCCTTGTCCTGATGAAGGAGAAAGCTCTAAACTTCTGAAGAAGAGAATTAAGCCTGTGGCAGTTGCGATTTGTTATCCAACAGCCCCAAATGGTGTATTTCAATGTTTCTGGCTGACTTGGCTGTCAAGACCTGCCATTCTAATCACTGCTTGCAAGAGCATTTACACATAAGCGCAGCTTCATCCAACTCAATGGTCCAGCTCCTGGTAATTAAATAGAACCACCAGTATTTAAGGAATGTGCTGTGGGAGTCAGCCCTCTATATGGAAATACTGTTTCTAAAAACTTCATCCAGCAGATATTCTTCTGGAAAAGGATGGGGAGGAGAAAGGGGGACAAAGAAACAGTCATCAGTTTGGGTTTAATCCAAAATTAGTTTAACAGCTGGGGAATTCTAAGGGAGAAATGGAAAAAGCAAAAGTATTCAAAATTACTATTTTCTTTTACAGGGTTTGGAAGAGAAATGCATCATAGCGATCATAATGATCTACCTGAGGGCGGTGTTTTTTTCTCCTCCTCTTGTGGAGGAGATATTTTGAGCTCCTGGATGGCCTTATTTAAACAGCTTAAAACCTACAAAACTTCACCTGCCACAGGAGGAGGAGGATGTGCTTGCATCTCCCCATTACACAGGACACCAGCACAAGCCAGGAAATAAGAGAGGTCTCCTATTTCCTTGTGGCTGGAATAGCAAAGCCAGCTCCAGTTGCCAAGCAAGCTTGCTTTGACTTGGACACAACTCCTCCATTTGCTATACCCCTCCAAAACAGATGTGTGGTATGGAGGGGCCTATTCAAGCCCTGTTTATTAAACACTAGTCAAAGACTTTAAAATAGCTCAGTTATCCTCAGCTGAGGATGAATCTGGGGGTTTCTGGGAATGGCTGTGCTGTTACTAGCTGTGATGCCTGATAACTGCAGATGGAGAGAGCCCTGGAAAGCATCACCAGAAGAAATCTGTGAGCTCAACACCCACCGCATTACATGATGGCACAACAGCCCCATGCCTCCTTCCTGTGCTACCAGCAAGGCATTTATTCCTGGTGGAGCAACAAGCCCGTCAAGTAATCATGACAAAAAGCATTAATGACCTTGCTTTTCCTCATGCCAAGGCATTCTTAATGCACATAAGCACTGCA
Organism: Psilopsiagon aymara; assembly: GCA_024733675.1. Classification (NCBI taxonomy): domain Eukaryota; kingdom Metazoa; phylum Chordata; class Aves; order Psittaciformes; family Psittacidae; genus Psilopsiagon; species Psilopsiagon aymara. The sequence goes on from JANRGW010049523.1 coordinate 38,008, forward strand.
AGTGATCGACACGGCTATAAACACAAGCAAGAAAATCCCAGTCAAGTGAATATCACTCTGTTATTCCAGACCTTCTGACAGCATCCCATTATGTCAGATTGCATTGGGTAAGGTCATATAATCCATCACAACTTGACTTAATGAGGCAATTAAAAACAAATGCATTTCATGGACAAACTGCTTGCTATATCGCCCTTCCCTGATTCCACTCGGCTTCACATTTTCTTAGGGGTGACAAGCCCAAGACAAACTGAAAGGAGTAAAGGAATTATTTAACTTCCTTTCAAGCACATGAAGCATAGAAATAGTGCTCTCCTTCAGACACCAGGTAAATAGCTGCGTACCCAAGGGAGGGCGATAGCAGAAAGGTTTGTTTCCTCAGGCCTGAACAGATAAAAAACACACAACAAAAGACATTTTAACACAAACACATCCCCCTTTTTTTACGTACCATAAGAACAGGGTGACAGCCAGGCTTTGCAAAAGGACTGAAATAAAACAACACATTCCAAGAGCACCACCACAGACCCACACTGTTCTCCATCACCACAACAGGACCAACCCAACCTGAAGCCACATCACATCTGGAAACACAGGGCTTTGTTTTTCCCTAGTAAGGATAGCACAACAAGGCTTTCCTCAGTCCAAAGGCTGCTCCTACACCGGCACAGGAGACCAAGCTCCAGGCTGGAACCTCTCCCCTCACATAACACCCCTATGTGGCAGTACATCATCAGGCAATCTATTTTTCCTCTAAAACATGGATTATTAGTCAGTGCAAGAGATGAGGCTTCAAGGCAGAGGTACTGACCACTGGGGATTCATTGCACTCTCTCAATCATCTGGAGAAGCACAAGCAGCAGTCTGACTTGTCCAAAACACCAGAAGTTCTGTTTCAGGGATTACTAGGGGAAGATTTGTCACTGAGGAATGTGCAGCCCTTAGGTTTACCTATACTGCAGTGGAGCATACCAGCAGAGGAGCACCCAAGGGCACACACACCTCTTGCAGCTTCATTGCCCATTTCTTTGCAGCTGTGCAATCACTGGTGAGGGCTCCTGGCTCTCTCAGTCTAATTTTCCTTGGTCATTTACTGATATCAGAGGTGACACTAACGCACTGCTCTTGCTGGTGAAACTTGAGAGCAAATCTCATTGGCGAGATCCCCAGTTCCTTCCTCATTCTGAACAGCTTGAAAGGAGCAAACCCAGCACTTCCAGCGCCAGAGCAACGCAGATATAGACTCCAAAGAGACCCCAGGGCACACACAGCATTCATACATACATATGGACAAGTTCACACAAAGAGGGTCTATTCATAGCCATAACTAATATGCAAAATATGAATCACACACTTCTGTGCTGATACAGACCAGGAACGAACTGTTGTGCTAACTTGAAGCTATGGCAACTTCTAACACTTACTACTAGCACTGATCATCTATCTTTCTCACCGAGGCCACCCAGACAATAGTTGACAAAACCCAGGTTCAACACAAAGGGTTCCTTTGGCCAAAAATGGCCAGGAATGAACACACTGCTTCAATGCAAATAAAGGACACTTCATGGGGGGAGCAGTGGATCTGTTCACCCAGTACTTCGCAATGTTTCAAAAAGCTAAGTTTTGTTCACCAAGCTTGAAGAGACAGAAGAGAGGAAATGGAAACCTCACTCTACTCCAGCAGCCCCACCAAGTCTGTCTCCCCATTATAAACTACGAGGGATGAGGAGGATGGAAGGTCCCATTCCCATTTCCTGGCAAAGGAGTTACACTGCATTTATTTTGCCCCCCAAAAAAGAAAACTACAAAACTTCAAATGAGCAAGAATCCCCGGGTCCTCAAACCTCTTCATAGCTGTTGAACTGGGTGACCTGAAAAGCACCACTCACTCAATAGAGAAATGGGATTCTTATAAGTATGTGTAAGAGCAAATGAATATTTCATGTTTTCTGTACATAGCAGCGTTCAGGGCTTGCAATATTTAAGCAATAAGACTTGTCAAAAACGTAGTAGCCAGGAGATAATTGCATCTCTGGGGTATTTTGGTGCACAAGGGGCAGACAGGTGTTTGTGGTATCTCAAGATTGTGATTGTGCCATGATTATAGCATCATATAGAAATAGGTTATTGCTAGCAAAAAGAAATCTCTGCACAATGACCACTCCACAGCTTTCTTGGCTCATAAAGACAGTGTGTTCTTCCATTATGAAAAATGATAATTACACACTATACCAGCAATGTTGCCACTGCAATTGACACAATATTTTCATCAGAAGCTGTGATCTGCAGTTAAATACAATATTTAACATGTAAGAAATACTCAGCCTAACACGTTTTCTCCGCTTTGCCCCCAGTTTAGAGCCAGTTATACTTCTAGTCAGAAGGAAGCCATTTCACAAGTGGTCCTTTCAGCCCTTTCTGCTATTTCAGAATAAAAATAAATGTCTCCTGTCAGCAAAATGCTAACGCATGGGCTTTAGGAAGAATTCAGTCACAGTGAAGTGCTTTGATGAATCAGGACCCAAGACATTTTTTAGGTACCGTAAGCCTAATTCTGCCCTCCTTTTATGCCGGTGTCAACCTGGACTAACCTCGTTCCCTTCAGCGCAGATAAATCCAGACTGACATCAGCACAGTCAGACCCAGCCTCCTCCTGCTCCTTTAAAGGCCTTCTCACTGCAGAACACAAAGAGAACATGTTGCTAGGGCAAACATGTCCCTTGAAACTCCTGGTGTGGCAAAGCCCTGCCTTGCAGGTCCAAAACCTGACCAGGGCTGCATGTGAGAAAACATCAGAAGGCACCACCTATGCACAGGTCTGCCAGTGCCGTGAGCCATTAAAAATACATCACTTTAAGGACTGCCACCAAGCTGAGCCATGGGGGAGGCTTATTTTCATGCAAAGCACCAAGACCAGTACTGTTGTCAAAGCTTTACCAAGCCTCCTTTCACAGCAGATCTAAAAGGAAACAGTTTGCACAAGGGGTGGTGATGTATCTTCAGCTCCTCCTTTTGCTAGCCCAGTTCTTCACAGGCACACAATCCATGCCAGAGGAGAGCAGTACAATCAACACCACTGCAGTGGGGATGACTGTCAAGAACAGAGCTGTGATTTCCAGCAGTGTTTCTCCCTTTCCTTATAAATAAATGACTTCCTGGCTGTTTGACCAGCAAATTGGCACCTCCCATCCCTTTCAGGGTGATTTTCACCAGCCCTCTGATGGTCATAAGTCACACCATGAGCAGGAGAGGAAAGATTTACAGGAGCTGCATAGGAAAAAGCAAACAAACCATTTACAGCTTCCTATAGCAGCATAACGGATTGCAAGTAGTAAAAGACAACAGCCAGTGTCACCCCTGAGATGGCTTGGAGACCATAGTGTTGTTTTTCAAAACCAAGAAGGTGGGACAAGTCATCCTAGAAGACCAGACTGTAATCAAAATGGGGTTTCCACCCAAATAAATAAAGTTAATACAAAGGCCCAGGAAATTCTGCACCTGGACTAAAGAGCTTACTGCTTCATCCCTCTCAGTTCTGCCCTGATCACTTTCAAAGCGCCAAAACAATAAGAAGGAATGGCAGCAACACTTTTTTCCCCCTATGAGAAAGCACCACAGAAAATTATCAATGTTACTGCAGAAAAATGTTCTCTCTCAAAGCTATTTTGTATGGGGAAAGGATAAGATAACCTAGTTTCCCAAAAGGTATATAAAGGTAAAACTCAGTCCTATTTCCTGCCCATTTGCAGTCTGTTCAGGGTTGGAATTAAGCAAACAAATTGGGGGCTAAACCTGCAAGATGCTGAGCAACACACCACAATCTCACACCCCTAATTAATGATTCAGGCCAGTAAAGTGCTCTGCCCTCCCCAATGAGGTGAAGAGAGCGCAGCTTTGATTCAGCTGAACAACTGAGACGCTGAGCCTGCTGGAAGAACATATCGTGTGTGCAGCAGGCTCCGATCAGAATTGAGCACCACTGGGCCAGGACACAGGGAACCTGTTCTGCTGGCAGACAGCCACTGCCTGTACCCTGTCCCTGACCACTTCAGATAGACTGCATATAAAAACCACATAGAAAAACAGAAGCGAGGGCAAGAATATTAAAAGCTATAAACTGTGTGATGAAAGCCTTATGAAGTGCACATTTAAGAATGGGTTTATTATCTTAATTCTGCCTCTGCATGCATAAATATGGTTTTAATTATAGGATATGTACTATTTTTAACTGAGGGCCTCCTTTGTCTTCTGACAGGCTAAGAAAATCAGTGCTGTTCAGCCTGGAGAAAAGAAGCTGCATGGAGACCTAAGAGCAGCTTCCAGTATTTGAAGGAGGCCTACAAGGTTGCTGGAGAGGGACTCTTCGTTAGAGACTGTAGCGATAGGACAAGGGGTGATAGGTTCAAATTGAAACAGGGGAGATTTAGGTTAGATATAAGGAAGAAGTTTTTCCCTGTGAGAATAGTGAGGCACTGGAACAGGCTGTCCAAGTTGTGAATGCTCCGTATCTGGCAGTGGTCAATGCCAGGTTGGACAGGGCTTGGAGCAACCTGGTTTAGTGGAAGGTGTCCCTGTCTGCAGCAGGGGGTGGAACTGGATGATCTTAAGGTCCTTTCCAACCTGAACCATTCTATGATTCAGTGGTTTAATGGTGATAAACAAACAGGCAGCTCTTCCACACGCTGATGAAACCACAAAGCCAGGGTCTTCTCAACTCTGTGCTTCAGCAACACGGAGACCATGCAGTCTAAGAAATCATGGCTCCCTATGTGCAACTGAACAAGCTTTTTCCTCCTCAAATGAAATATAGGCCAATGCATTCCCTTTGCTCTCTTCCCCAGGAGACACAAAACATTAATTCAGTCATTTCATTAACTCAGATTTTACACATCAAAGTGAATCGCTCTGGGTTTGTTTCTAGATGGGACTGAAGATGCTCCGAATAGCAGAGCCCAGCGGGAAAGGACATCTGAGACCCAGTGTGAGTCCACATGGGCAAGGAATGCTTGAGGATGGCAAGGTGCAGGTGAGGGATCCTGAGCACAGGGGTACATTAAGGCAACTCCCCTTTAAAGAAGGAGGAAATTCAAGTTCATTTCATCATGTTCTTTTCATGATTCACTTCATGATAGGGTCATGCTACAGGCTGCTTGTGCCCTGCCGTACAGCTCTCAGGTCCTGTAGATGTCCAATGTGCTGCTTAGTTTCCTGCCTCTGTAGAAACACTGCAATAACTGCACAAACTACTGCCCCTTCCCCTCCTTCCAAATCACGGCTCCCTAAGTGCTGGGAGATCCTGCGTAAGGAAAAGCTCTAACTGCTGCTGGGCTGGCCCCATGGAACCGGGGAGACCCAACAAATTGCAGTATACGGCAAAGGCACACAGATAGATGTGGAAAGCAGCGAAATCCAAGCACAGGAAATTCACTTATCACAGAAAGGATTGCAAATAGGAAATAAATGCAACTCATTCGTCTCACTTCTGTAGCATCAACAGGCTCCTTGCACACACGATACATCTTTGTGCTCTGCAGTGACCACACTGCTCAGTGTTGGATGAGACAAGGAACACGAAGGAGTGAAAGTGACCTGGACACAGGGTAGCTGCTTAGACAGAGAACACCCCATCTTCCCCAGGAGACCTCTGAACTCATCATTTCTTTGTCTGCATGACGGAAACACCACAGCCACATTGCCTGTGTTGTGGGAAGGTCTCTGCTAATGCTGGCGCCAGCCTAACACTGTGGTTGTAAAACACTGAACCTGCCTTGCAAGCACAGCAGCTGCCCTGCTCATAAGGAACAGGACTGTGAGAGCTATTTTTAGCATCCTCAGGACTCCTTGCTTTACCAAAAGCCCTCTTGGTTTTTGTTGCTCTTCTTCCCCTGCTTCCCACCACTTGACATGCAAAGCTTCTGCTGGTGATGCAGCACTCAACCTATCTGTGCATAAAGCCCTCCAATAGCTAAAATAGAGTCCCTGAAAACAGCACCAGCTGAGAACTGTGTGTTCAGATCAAAACTGTGTATTCAAGTCCTCACTGCTGTCCTTCTGAATGGTTACACAGCCAACTGCTGTGCCTTTTCCATCCTGCAAGATTATGATTGCATAAAGGTACATTTGTCCCAACTAGGGACAAAATCCTTCTGGATTCATCACTGGACTAACAGCAGAAAATAGTGGGGAGAAAACAGAGGCCCTCCCAGAATAGCCTCATGGCCAATGCACTCACCATAGCCATGGAAAGCAAGTTGTAAGCCTGTGCACAGAACAGCTTTAGTACAGTGAATTGGACCTAGATTTCACACACGATACACAGTTCCTATGATGAGTTTTGGGGTGTTTCAGAGTCTCAAGATCTCACTTTAACCAGTAATTTCACCAGGTTTCATCACATCACCACCATGCACTCCGCAACTCACTCTCATGGAATACAGCAAGTGGTAAAAATACAGACAAAAAAACCTGGTGGAAAAACACAGAGAGGAATAACTGAGGAATAAGAAAACCCTTGAAACCCCAAAATGGTGCTGTGGAAAAAAGGTGACCCTGAACCAGCATAAAAATGAACTGCAAAAAGACCATATCGAAAAGATCTTGTTGTTCTAAGCTCCCTTGTCCAAAGGACATGGAGCCTGGAAAGCTGAAGTTGAAACAGAAAAAGGGCATTTCAGAGTTTAAGAGGGGGATTTCCAAAAAATGCAGGGAGGAAGGAAAAAAAAAAAAAGTAGGTTTGGGAGAAGTAATTAAGCATTTTCCATCAAATTTGACATTTGGCATCTGCTCAGGTGTCTGCAGAGACTTGCTTTGTTTCCAGTTAATGTGTACGACATAATGTGATTTAGCCTTTAGCTAAATAACTCGAGAGCAAATTCAAGGAGACAGGCAGGTTTAGGGGAGGGAGGAGATGGACAGCATCTTATTTATTTTGATTTTAAAAGCATAGCACCATGTGTCATACAGACAGAGCAGAGAAGCAGTACAGCCACATCAGAAATGGGTTAGGCCCTGGCTAAATAGTATGGCCAAAAGTGAGTGCAACACTGAAGAGAACATTCATCATACAAGACTCAAAGCTTTGCTGTTACTGAGAATGTCTGTGATTCTATGACATGGTTGAAATAAATGAAAGAATTGATCCTACAGATGATTATATACATCAATATTTAAATTCACAGTCCTCTTTGCCATGGCTGCAGCCTCCGAGTATCTGAAGGGGGGGCTAGAGGGATACCGGGGATGGACTATTCAGTAGGGGCTGTAGTGACAGGACAAGGGGTAATGGGTTCAAACTGAAACGGGAAGTTTAGATTGGATATGAGGAAGAAGTTCTTTACTGTAAGGGTGGTGAGGCACTGGAATGGGTTGCCCAGGGA
>JANRGW010049523.1:45494-59100 GCA_024733675.1 Psilopsiagon aymara
TGTCCCTGCCCATGGCAGGGGGTTGGAACTGGATGAGCTTAAGGTCCTTTCCAACCCTGACTGTTCTATGATTCTATGGAATGCCTCAGTCTTTTCCAGCTTCTAGCACTGAGCTTTGCAAACCCAAGGAAACACAAAGACTCTTTCAGACCTGTGGTGGAAAGGAAGCAAGCCAGCCCCTTCCAAGTCACACAGTAAAGCACAGGTTTTGTCTCCTCCTGTAACTTACAACCTTCCTTGTGTTCTCTGTTCTGCAAGCAGAGCCAACCTCACTGCACCAGCAGCCAGCACTGCCTGTTTGCTGCAGTGGTCCCAAACCTCTCCCAGCTACAGCCCAGGAGGTACTTCTTGCAGAGGTCATGGCTTCCCACGGGAAGATGAATGTGTGGGTTTAAGTACAAAAGCAGCAATACAGTCACGACCTCATGAGGTACCCAGATGAAGAATAACTACCAGTCAAGAAGACTGCAGTTAAGACTCTTGGCATAAAGAATAGAGTTAAGCCCTTGGAGGTCACCTTCTTCAGTGATTCACAGAAGACAGGTCCAGAGCAGAGCCTGGTGGATGCAGGCTTTTGGAGCTGAGATATAAATCAGCTGCCAGTCCCTACGCTCCTGATTTGTGTGATGAAGATGTGGGACCATGCAGCCCTTTTCGACTTTGGCCATACTCACAGCCCCTGCTCCATTCACTGCATCTGCTGCCTGGGCCACTGGCTCTGCAGGCATCTGCTCCTCATCTGCTACGTGCTTGCAGCAGGGAGGTAACTTTCCAATCTGCCAATGCACGAGGCACAGGTCCCCCAACACAGACAGCTAATTAAAGCAGTGGTCCTTAATCTTCATCTCCCTCCCTATTCATGCCAACAAATTGTGCCATCCATGTTTATGGCTACAGTTTTTCCACAAACACTGGGGCTCCAGGAATGACACAAAAGCATTTTTTCTGTGGCCCATAACTAAATAAAAGTGGCCAGCCACAGACTCAAAGTGGATGTAAGGCACGAGTGCCCAAAACAAAGATGCATCCACAACAACAGTATTCACCAGTGCCTGAGATGTGAAGGAGAAAGGAATAAACCACGATGAAAGGGAGCAGTGCAGGATTTGCTCTGAGGTGCTTGCTGCAGGCTAACTGACAAGGTCTGCCTCGAGCCTCCCTGAAAGGGTCTTTCATCTGGTTTTCTGTTAAGTGTATGATGCTATTTACATACATTCAACTAATTCAATCAAAACCAAACTCTAAATTGGTCCTCAAGGGAAACCTCAAAACCACTTTTTTTATCTTCATACAGAAATGAAGAACAGAAGGAAAACTGGGTTGGAAAACTGTCTCCCAGCAGCTCAGAAACTGCACACAGCAAAGCCCACCTTGGCTTTGGGCAGACACACAGCTCAGCACACAAATCACTAGGCACTAGGGAGGACAAGGGCTTCGAGATTATGGTGACAAGCAGTAATGGCCATCTTCTTTCCTAGGCAGCTCCTGCTCCAGAGGAGCCCAGGCATGACACCTCTCATTGCTTTCAAGATCACTTTTTGTTGCCTAGCAGAAAGCTTCAAGACAAAGGGTGTGAAAGACCACAAGCACTGAAAAAGGAGAGCAACCAGTGTATCAAGTCCTACTTCTGTCCTTCACTAGGTTTTGCTCTTCCTAAGCACTGTTAAAATCCCCCTGCTCTTCTCAAAGCCAAAGTGCAGAGGGTGGCATCTTCCCTTCATCCATAGCATGCTAAATTACACAAGAACCACTTGCCCTTGCCTGCTCTTTTTCTTTCATACTTAACTTCAGCATGCAAGAACTCCATTGGGCTGGCAACACGGAGGGATAAACTCTATCCTATGGCACTCATGGAGGAGGTAGCAGCAAGACAAACCCTTGGTGCCTCACCTGCCATAGCCAACACTGCTCTGTAGCACCAAAATCCTGCTCTCATTCCTCTGCCTCTCCCATCAGTATGTCCATATCACACATGGATCTGTCCATAAGTGAATGAACAGGGACCACCAAGTCATTTCACACAAACCACCCAACAGCCATGTTATGGTGAGGACCTTTTCCTGCAAACAAGCTAGTGACCTAGAGTGAAAAGTCATCAATACAGCAAAATCCCTTGAAACAGTGATTATGGTACTCAATTATATGACTATCTTCAAACATTGCAATTTATGATCCAGATTTCCCAGCCTTGTGTAGACACCACCTTAGCATTTCTGTTTGCCTTCACAAAGGACAACTTTTAGATTAATTTTGTGTAGCAACAGAAGCATTTCCAATGAAGAGAATACAAAGGTATTAATGCTAGAAAGACCTCAGTTGAAAAGAGGCCGCTGTGCTAAGCAGTGCTGCATTTGGGCCAGCTGGAAAACATAACAGAAAGAAAACTTTAACAGAAAACCAATACTGGATGAACAGAATTCATGCAGGAAAACACATCTGCTTTGTTTCAGACAGGCTTAGTGTAGGTTTTTCTTGTAGGTGCTGATGAAAACTGCTATTGACTGACACAAATTCTCCCTTTTTCCCAGGTCCTCCTATGAACAGCCATAAAATAAAAAAGACCTGACAGCCAAACAATGGCTTTAAGCTAACCTTAATCCTCTACTGAGTAATTCAGTGATTCTCCAACACTTAGAGATTAACTGAACTTTACCGTTGCCTCCGAGCGTCAGAAGAAGCATGCCCACTGCAGGGAGCTGGCTGAGGTGGAGGGACGTTACTGTTCAATGGCAAGAGCAAACAAACTTACAAACTTAAAAAAATAATCAAGAAATCCTAAATTCAGTCACCAATTAACAAAAAATTCTCCTGCTTCCCAGTAGCCAACAAAGGTGATGCAGCATCAGCAGCGCTGATCACAACTAAGGCTCCATCTAGCTTGGGGCACTGTCTTTAGCAGTGGGCACAAGGACATCCAAGGCCAAGACCAGGGCAAGTGTATATTACACCCTAAAGTCTCCCAGGCTTCAAATATGTGGATTCTTCTGAGCCTGAGCTTGATCAACACATCTCTACCTGGCACTTCCACTAAGTGTAGGGAGAGGAGAGAGGAGGTCTGTACAAACCTCCTGGCACTTAAAACATCTTTTGGAAAGGAATTCTGCAAGTTTACAGTAAACCACCTCTTTTTGTGCTTAGAACTTCATCCATCACCATCACAAAGCATGTATGGGTGGAGGTGGGATATTCCAAAATGGCCTTAAGCAAGAGTGGTTACAAAACAGAGTCCAATCAAATTCTCAATCCTGCAGTTCTAAAAGAAAGACAAATGTATTTAATGAAGTACAACTGCTCTACCATTAAACTGTTATTTCATTTATTTGGAAGTTAGATTGAAACAAAACAGCTGAATACTGTGGAAAATAGTATCGCATAGTGGAATTTTGGGACTGAAACCTTATAATGCACAGTTTCTGGTCATTAGCTAAATGGAAGTATATTGAACTTTTAATTGCTAAGAATAAATGCAATAAAGACAAATTGCAACAGATCTTGTCAGTTGGATCCAAATAAAATGCAACAAACCAAACCCAGTTAATTCTGAAGTGTTAACTGCTATGAGGATCTAAAATAACACTAGAATGGCAAAAGGCTTGGAGCCGCAGGTCATGCCAAGAACTTCCACTGCCTTTAGTAGGGAGAAAAACTATTAAAAAGATATTAACTTATTAACTATTAAAATTAACTATTTAAAAGTATATTCTCAGATCTTCCTTACATCATCTCTACCCTAATCTTAACCACATACTTGCTATCAAGTACTCCAGATAGAGCAACCACAGTCTGCTTACTCCTGTCCACAGGTACCCAAATCTTGGTAAAGCACTCCACTGCTGCATGGCCAAGGCTGAAACATCCCCCGAAATCTCAGTTTCTCAGAGCAGGAACTCATCAGTTGTTTTTAAATCAGATTTGGACCAATTACTTTTTTCCCCCTCAAAAAGCCTTTCCCCATCACTGACAATTATTCTTCTTAACAATACAAGAGCTTCTAGAGGAAGATCCAAAACTGAGAATGAGATTAAGATGCCTGCATCACCAGCTGAGGAAGAGGACCGCTGAAAGTCCTCTGTTAGCTCTTGCTACAGATGTGTCTGCCTCATTTCTGCGGCTACTGAGCTGTTTAGGACTCTGATTAGGATTAGACGCAACCAGACTGTGCAACCAATATATAAGCTCTTTGTGTCATTCCAGAAACCTTGGCTTCAACCAATATAAACTGTGATTATGTGGCCTGTCAGACATTGCTACTCATGTCTGATACCATCTGGTAAATCTATCTATCCATTATATCAGCTGGGAGATGGCACAGAGTGCTCACCACAGTGATTTTTGAATGCAGCAGGGCAGAACATTAGTCTTGCAGCTGGCCTGAAGAAAATGGGTGAATAACGTAGTTGACATCCCTCCGTGCTCAGCATCACCTCCCTCCCCTCCTCACCTTTTTGATGGCATTTTCTTCTACCTGTAGGGCTTCTTGCTGCCCATGCCCAACCCACCAGCATGCTGCCCCAGTGCTTTCCAGTCACTGTGAATCAGGAAAGGCTTCCAGGTTAAACTTTAAAAAAGGGGATAATGCATTGCTAATGAGAGAGCCTCCCAAAGAAGCTTTCTTCAGGGAACAGTGCACCTGCGTCTTCCCGTAAGTGGAAAGCTTCGGGCAGAAAATCTACCTTTTATCTCATTTGGTCTTTGCACTTTGTGCCTGTAGCCCTGCACCCTGTAGGAATTTAATACTGAGCCCTCAAGGGTTTCCTAATCATCTAGCTTACAGAGTAAAGGATATTCTTTGTACATTAAAGTGCAAGACACTTCAGCTCACCTCTATAATGGAGATTATTCTTAGATTTCCAATGAGCCAGTCAAAAGACAGACTGCTCCCCAACTACCAGTCTGTTTCAGGCAGAAATTCCTACAGAGCTGTCTCTGCACCAAAGACAAAGGAAAAACAATCAGATATATATACTACAGTTCCAAAGAGATAAAGGAATTTATTTTGTTCCCTGTTTCCAAAAATCAGAACTGATCAGAGCAACTTCCCAGAAATAAGCCAGGTGATGTGTCAACTTCAGGAATGCTGTGTGCCCTGGACTTGGCGGAATTTCAGTGCTCATCCTCACCACAGCTCCCCAGGTATTTAATTCTGCAGTTTGATAATCAACACCTTCCAAACAATTAATGAAAAGATTAACTAAAAAAAACCATCTCAAAGCCCAATTTCTTGTCTTAAACAATACATCGGATCAGCACTGCATGGGAGATTTAAACTGATTCTCTTTTAAAAGTGAGGTATTCCCCTTCCACTGTTAAACGCATACAAAATGCATAAAACCCATGTGAAAGCCTAGAGAAGACAGCAATCATTTTACTCAATCCAATTTCCCACTGAATACAGCTTGGAGAATACAGCACCAGACTCAATATAACATGGCAGGCAGGGGGAAAGAGAGTTGCTTCTGCTGTCTCTTCAGATGGGTTTGTTGCTCTATAGCTGTATACCTGTATACAAATACAGGGTAATTGGCAATGATTTTTACTGTTGGTTTGATTTTCAACAGGCACAGGAAAATAAAGCAATTTATATTTAAAGGGTCAATTTCACCAAAATAAAAAGAAAACAGAACAAATTGAGGCATTATTTTTGACAGTTCCCCATTATGTTTGCTGTTTGTCACCACACAAATTGCTGCCTTTAAGACTCTCTGCTCTCCTGTCCCCTCTTTCCTTTGCAAGTTACTAACCCAGTATTCAGCACATGCAGCGCAATGCTGCTGATCTGCAGCCAGATGGGCCCATCACAATTTCATGCGTTTGGAAACCTTTTCTCTTTGAGAATGCCTTCTTTCACATTAAAACTGCCTTCTGAAATACGTTAAATTGGATTCCTAGGGAAGCAAGCAGAAGCCAAATCCCCTGCACTCCTCAATCCATCATCTTCCCATGCTAAAACACGCCTCCCCCATCCCCAGGGCTTCCTGGGAGCAGATCCCCTCCACGCTTAACTGCCCATCCTTCAAGTCCCAGTTCCTCAAAGTTTCCAATTCAAATGCTGCTCTGGCCACATGCAGATGACCTGTTACTAGGAGAGTTATATATCACAGCTACAGCTCTCTGATCTACCCTCTCCCATCGCGGCAGTTAGACTGCAATTGTTATTCAGGCAGTTGTATTCCTCTCCTTTGAGTAAAGCTATCCTACTGCTATCGTATCAATATTGAGACCCTCTGACTTATATTATACTTATATTGTGGCTATTATTTGTATGTTTATGCTTTCCTGCGGGTATAGTTACCTGATACTACTATCTGTGTAGTTAGTTAGATCTTCCTAAGGGTGTACTTACTTTCACCGGCTGTATTTAAATTGTCTTCCACAGCTATAGTTACATTGTCAGATTCATATAAATAGTGTGGTTATGCCATACAGTCAGCAGGCAATGCCTGCAATGCTGCAATTATTTATACAGCACTAGGATCCCACTGGTATAAATACCTCACTCAGAGGCTGAGTTGCATTGTTCCGTGTATAAATAGTTGGTGGGAAGGTGGCTCTTGATCTCATCACTCCTACATCAGAGCAAAGCGTAGACAGGAGATGGGAGAAAACCAGACCCTGGGCATGCACATCCACAAGGGATGTGTTGACCTTAGGCCTCCAAATTCCTAACAATTTCCTTTTCCAGACCCAAAATTTGGTTTGTTCAGTACCATAATTTTCCACAGGAACTACTGGACCTGCCTGAAGGACTTGTACTATTTCCATCACTGCACTACCTCAGTGACAAGTCTCATAAACCAAAATCCACCAGAATACAGGCCTAACTAGGAGCAACAAGGTATAGTGTGACAGCCAGCCAAAACCACACACAGGAAAGAGAAAACAGATTATTTGCTCCTACAGGATTAGCGTTTCATTGCTCCTGTGCTACCAATTTGTCAACAGAAATGATTATGTTGATGTAGCAGGTCAATAAACAGGAGATCATAGCCGAGGTTCACCTAGCTCATAATCCCTTCTTATATAGCAATCACACATCACTGCATGAAAACAAAGATGAAAACTGGACAGGCCTATACAGAAGCTATTCCTCTCCATCTCTGCCTTCAGTCCTGCTCACTCTTCCTGGCGTATACTCATATATCTGCCCCAATTAACATCTGCTCTGCAAGGCTGTAAGAGGGAACTGTACTTGCATAGACGTCTGGGATAGGACAGCACTAGACTGCACCAGCAACCACTATCTCATCATTTCCTACAGGCAGCACTTGACTTCCATAGGGAAAATTATATTGAGCAACACCTGCTGCTCTGTCAGAAGCAGTTTCCACTAATACATATCACTGTCCTTTCTGACAATGTTCAGATCCACGTGTATCCCAAGAATTGGCAGAAGGGATTACTACAGCAAGCAAAGCCAGTATCTCTGCAGTGATTTGATAGCTTGACAGGAAAGCTCCTCAAGGGAGCATCTCAGTGAAAAAGATACAGGAGTTCAATGTGATGGGTCTCAGGAGAGAGAAAGAGAGACTTCAATGTCCCACTTCAAAATTAAATGCAAATCAGTTTGAAGGTGGCACCCTCCAGAAGTGGCAAAAGCCCCTCTACCAGCCTACAAAAGGGCTCACCTCCACCCTAGTGATGCCACCAGTAGGGTACTTAGCATCAGAGAGGAGTATTTGCAACTCTTCTGTGCAAGGCACAAATTAAGTGTCCTTCTTCAAATAGTGATGGAAGAAAAACAACCAAGCATCACTTACATGCAAGTATAAAATTCAAGTACACAATCATCTAATGCTCTTCCAGTTTTACTGCATCTTTCCATTGAAACATCCCAAGGACAGATACCATATACTATGGCAGATAAGATAGTTGCACCATGCAAAGGATTACTCCTTTGTGATGCCTTCTGCCTATACGAGTTTTCTATTAGAGGATTTCAATACAGCAGCAAATAATATAAAGCAAATAATATAAATCAAGCAAATAATATAAAGTAGCAAATAATATAAATTGCAAAATTAAGTCTTTATAAAACAGGGGATCTCAAGAAAGTATCATCACATCACAAAGTAGTAATAAATTATGATATACTTGTTATTACAAGGGAGACATCAGCATAAGTGATTAGTCCAGGCTCATCAGGTTTAATTCACAGCTCTGATCAGCCTCGGCTCCAGTATTTAATTTTAAGCACTAAACAATAGACACTAGTGTGTTATTGGCGGAAAAGATATGTTTAACTATTAAGGAACAGTTGAAGTATTCCTCCTCTCCTGTCACAGTGTACCCCCAAAATCATAGAATCATAAACAGTTAGGGTTGGAAAGGATCTTAAGATCACTTAGTTCCACCCCCCCTGCCATGGGCAGGGTCAATCTAACTAAAGAATTAGAGATTAAAAAGAAGGAAAAGCTGAATGGAAATGTTAAGTGTGAAAAAGTCACCCCTCTTCAGAGCTAACCTAGACCTGTACTTCCAGCCCATGCAGACGTCCTGGAAGCACTACAAGAAAACACCTTTCACACCACCATGTACCAAGTCCTCAATCGTTTCAGTTCATAACAGCTAAGGCCAGGAGGCACCATCTGATAACTGAGACAACTCTCTCCTAACACAGACCATTGCTTTTTGCCCAGTTATCCTTACACTGAGCTCAGCAGTGCATAACTTTCTGAGAAACACCTTTCAGAAAGGTATTCAGTCATGATCCAAAGGTGCTGAGAAGTGACTCCACTCTATTCTGTACCTCCTTAGTCTCATTGATTATTCAAAATTACTCTTTAATTCATCACCCTTCTGCTGTAGATCCATCTGGCTCCATCTTTGAGCCATTAGTTCCCATTATGTTTTTCTCCACTAGATTCAAGAGTGGTTTAATATCCAATATTTTCCCACAGTACTTATGCATATCCTGTAATAAACCACTGCAAAATCATTTTGATAAGCAAACCAAAAGGACTGAGACACTTGAAGGTGTACCCAAACCTCTAGTTGCTGCCCTGCCTTTGGTAAAACAGTTTGAAGCTCAACCCTTACTGGCAGAAGAAAAGAAAAAGAATAGGTCTTCTCTTGTACATCTGCTGCAAACTAAACTACAGGCTAATATAACCTATCTACAATCTGTTCACATGCTAAATGCTCAGCTCAAACACACCACACACCAAGGCTACTATTATGCACTTAGCACAGCCATTGCCACCTCTGATAGCACATGACAGCATGAGAAAAGTCATGTCACATGCAATGAAGGCAGCAGATGCTGACAAACAACCTAAATCAGGCAACTGAGAGCAAACAAGCAGAGGGGAAACTATCAACAGCCTCTGTAGTTAGGTCCTGCCTATTGAAACCTTTGATTGAATCTGGTTTTCTAGATGAGGGGAAAAAAACAAACTGATTTTACAAAGCCACTGAGAAGGCATCCTTATTTTTGTTCAATGCCACGGAAAACAGTTCCTGACCACTCTTTACATACGGAACACAGAGGGAACTGACGTCTGTGCTGCAGTGATGCCCAAGGGGATTCTGACATTGACTAAGATGGAACCACACTTGCCTCTAGAAGCAAGAATTACTGCAAGGAACAACTTCTCAATATTCAGACCACAAGGGCAAGCTCTGAGGCCAATTGTTGCTTCCCACCTCGGTTTTGTTTCTCTCTCTGTTGCTACTGGACACGTTTTTCCCATCTGAGCACTTATATTTGCAAGCTCAGGTTTGGAAGAGAAAATTCCCTACAAGCCTCTTAAAATCCATCCCTGTTGGATGAAATGCGTCTCTCAAAGCCTGTCAGTGCTTAGCCTGTCAAATTAAAAGGCTGAGGGTATCCCCAGAGTGGCCAAACCTTCAGATTTTACTGGGAGTTTCACAACATTTGGTGCTTCTTTTAATTCTGCAATTCCTGAAGGCAAATAATTATGTGAGAATCTGGTTTCATTTTCAAAACTTCACAATTACCAAGGAAAAAAGCTTGGAAAACAAACTGTAGCTTAAAGGCAAAGGAATCATAATTCACATCAAGGACTCCAAATGTATTATTTATACAGAAAATAATAATTCAACATCTAAACTCATATTCTGAAGCATGGGGGGCAGCAAATGTGGCTGAAGAGAATTAATGCAGGGTCATAGTTCAGTACCAGAAAATGAAAGGTGGAAGAAGAGTCAAAGATAACTCAATTTTGCTTTTACATGCGAGCAAACAGCCTCAAAAGCATAATTCAGAGTATTTCCCCAGCATTAAAGGTAATAATAAACAGAGAGACACATGAGGCAGTGCAGAATGTCAGTGAGGGAGAAGACACTGAGACATAACATATGCCTCTAATTCAGGACTATGCCACCCATAAGGTTTGTTGTTCCAGGCAAACGCAAACATGAAAGAGATGTTTGTGAAGCATTTGTGCATCAACACTAGAGATACCAGAGCCAGTAAAAGCTACTTGGGGGCTTCAGCAACTGCATGTCCAGAATATTGATAGGAGCTAATTCATTATTTATTACTTTGGTGTTCTTGCAAGCAAGGGACTAATTAGCACAACTGAAGATGAGATGCTTTCTCACTTCCGAGTGCTTCATCACTACCCCTCCAACAGCTCCACTTCCACTCCTTGGCTGGCGTTGCTGCTGCACACCACCCCCTTGCACAGATGCCTCCATCCTCTGACAGGTCTAGAGTGCAGGAAAGCCTTCAAGAGCCACCACTGACATCCAGAAGCCCTTATCCCATTTATAACCATGGCAAGATCCTCAAGTACACTTTTTGCTTATAGCCAGAGAGAGGATAGAACATGTTACAGCCTCTTCAGTAACTTTGGTTCCTGCAGCCCTCTGCCACTCTGTGCCACCTAGGTTCAGAAATCACTAATGCAAATATTGCCTTTAAATCAAGATTTGTGGTGAGGCTGCAAACACAGCCTCATAATAACCCATAAAACCATCCATTTCTTCACCAGCTCCTGCAGCCACCTGTGGGAGAGACATCAAGGCACTCACCCCATGGATAGTGCCAGTCCCAAATCAGCAAAAAGCTGCTCTTGAAGTGCCCAACCTCTTCTGATAGCACAAGGAGGGTATTTCGAGCTTTAAGTGATGCTATTGCGAGCGTAGGCTACCACCTTGCCACCTTGAAAAGAGCTCCTGAAGTAATGAATAACTCCTGTTGTTCTGACCAAAACAGGGTATCACTCATCCTGACAGCATAATATATGTGTTCCCCACAGCTATGCAATGCTTGGAGGCACCCGTGCAATTCAGAATCATTTTACAGTGGGATGCTAAGGGATCCTAGGCATAAAGGATACTTAATGTAGTTAAGCAAATTCTCTACTCCCTTAGTGTTCATTCAACACACAGACATTTAGCCATTACCCAAGTCACAAAAAAAAATGAGGTTTAACCTCCTGGGCTCCTTTCTCCCCTGAAGAATTTGAAATGCACACAGAGTAACAGAAAGAAAGCTGCTTCATTAGGTACTTTTCAAGGTAAGAAGTGCAGAGTGAAGGTATCAAAGTCTCATTCAGATCTGATGCCCCACCATACCTGAACCGAGCTATAATAATTAGTTTCTATGTGTAAGCCCCCATTTCACACTGTGAGCATGCAGGGAGCCAGAGACAGCTACACCTACAACACACTCAGAGTGCACATCAGCTTTCCTAGGACCCCAAATCCCAGGATTTTCCATGACCTCGAGATGCAGCTATCCAAGAGGTGCAGCTTTCCACGAACACCATGTCCTGGGTTCAGCAGTAGCAGTCATTTTTCTCCTTCATAGTAGCTGGTGCAGTGCTGTGGTTTTGACTTTCACTCTGGGAACAGAGCTGATAACACCGATGTTTTTAGTTAGGGCTTAGTGATGTTTGGTCTGGCCAAGGACTTTTGGAGCCTCATGTTCTGCCAGGGAGGAGCGGGAGCCGGGAGGAAGCAGAGACAGGACACCTGACCCAAACTGACCAAAGAGGTATTCCATACCTCAGCACTTCATGCCCACTATATCAACCGAGGGCAGTTATCTGGAAGCATTAGAGTACTGCTCAGTTGGGCTGGGTATCGGTCGGCGGGTGGTGTGCGGTTGTGTTCTCTTCCCTTGCTATTTCCTTTGTCATTACTGGTCGTGGCAGCAGTGGTTTGTGTTGTACCTCAGTTACTGGACTGTTCTTATCTCAACTCATGGGAGTTACATTCTTTTGATTCTCCTCCCCATCCCTCTGGGAGCAGGGGGAGGAAGGAGGGGAAGTGAGCGAGCGGCTGCATGGTTCTGAGTTACCAGCTGGGCTTAAACCACCACACAGGACTTGCCAATTGGAATATTACAGAGTTGGTTGCCAACAGTCATGTAAATTAAGAATAATTAATTAGTAAAAGGTTCTCTCGACAACAGGGTAAGAGCAGTGGCTGAGAGCACAGACACCATCTCCTGAGCTGCCAAAACTTGCCCAGAGAGATGGGCTCCCTCTGAGTGGAAACCCTGCCAAGCCTCATGGGGGTCCTTGGCCAGCCATTGACCGTGCTGGCTGGAATAACAGTAACAACAAGGGGAGAGGGCATGGAGGCGTGAAAAATCCCACTGAAACCCAGCTGACTGTGTTGCTTTATCTCCTTTTGCACTTTCTCTGTTGCTCCTGATTGTCCTTCAGCAAATGCTGTGACTGACAGGGACACTTCAGCTTTCCTGCTACCCTATCCAGGACCATGAAATCACAGAAAAGTTGCAAAGAGAATGAAGAAATAAATACCTTTCTATGTGATCTACCACAGCTCTCACGTGGCAGCTGCTGCGTCAAAGGCTCCTTCCTCTTTGTTTTCCTTGGCAGCAAATATTGAAGAAGCATCCTGGAAATTCAAGGCAGCTGAGGGAGACTTTGTGCAGCTGGGAAGGAGACCCTGGCAAACACAATTCCAAGGAAAGCAGACAGCAATGCTAACACAAACTCCCAGCTGGCTGAAGAGCACCATGGCCAACTGAGCCTTATGATCCCATTGCTTTGGTCCTTCGGCATCCACACTACTACCAGCACAGAACAGGGCTGTCCACCATATCCCTTTTGTGAGCAGAACCAATCCCCTGAGAGCAATTGTTAATCAAAGAAATTAAAATCCATGTCATTTGCCATAACTGCTCTGTTTATACCACATTGACAACATCAGGCCATAAACATTTTGTTTATTCAACAGCATACAATTATGTGGCTGCTCCGACAGGAGCTGAAGCACAGGGAGGAGAGCAAGGGGGTGGAATTGCATTTGTTTTCACAATGGCTCTAGGACAGAAACTCATTAAGGTTTAACTTGCATCCTTCCAAGCAATCATAAGACATAAACATTATCCAATACACTGCAAAGAGGAAGTTTTAGGGGAAAATAGCCTGGACTTGGTCCAAAGAAGGTAGCACTGTGCCCACAGTCCCCATGCACTTCTGCACATGCAGTGCTGCTCCGCACCTCCATCTTTTCATAAGCTGCAAGGTCAGAGACTCATAGAATCATAGACTCACAGACTGGTTTGTGTTGGAAGGGACCTCAAAGCTCATCCAGCTCCAACCCCTGCCACGGGCAGGGACACCTTCCACTGGAGCAGGGTGCTCCAAGCCCCTGTGTCCAACCT